>JASVEL010011531.1:0-38770 GCA_032618575.1 Nicotiana noctiflora | reverse complement strand
CGGAAGATATCGGCCACTATAATTGGTGCCAATGTACTATTGTCTTGTACAAGGAGAGTACTTGCAATTCCACCAACTCTAATGTCAATATTCCCATCTTTCCTCAGAAATATGATCAATCCCAAAAAGGCTACCATAAAGGCGAAACGCCCGTGTTCCTCCCACTTAGCCCGGTTTGCTCTGCCGTAGAGTTTGTTTATTGGATCATTGAATCCTCCAACATGGCCATAACTGCGGTATACAAAGTTCATAGTGCAGAATCCGTGAACCAAGTCTTCATTGTGAACATTTCTGGCAATCTTAAGGAGCCGGGGAATCTATGCACAGTAATAGCCCTTGGAGCAACCAGATACTTGTCTTTTAAGGGAACCTCGCCCTTTCCAATGTAGTTAGAAATTTCCTCCAACGTCGGAGTGAGCTCAAAATCCGAGTAGTGGAGCACATTATGTGCGGGATCCCAGCAAGCAACTAGAGCTCGAATAATATCACCTTGAGGCACTATATTTAGCATCCCGGTAAGATCTTTTAGATATTTGTTGACCCAATCCTGTCCATCTTTTCCTAGATAATTCCACCACAATCACAACTCCAAAGGGATCTTGTTCATTGGTGCAAAGGGTTCATTTTGTATTGTTCTCATCATGCACATTTATTAAAGGCGATTTATTCAAAAAGAAAAATCTTTTTCAAGGACAATTTTCATTTATTTTAAAACAGTTAACCTTTCCATATTTCATTTGAAAATTTCAAGGCTATTATTTAAAAAGAAAAATAAATGACTTCAAAGCGGCCATTTTTGCACAAACTGCCTTCTGGCGTCCTTTGGGAACATTTGGCTATTTTCAAAAAGAGCATCACTTTGATTTTATTGAAAACTAAAAATTCAACATTTTTTCGTTATTTTTTTGAAAGGGGTGGTTGGACCCGTCACAGGTTGCCTACGAATCTCGACTAATGGTGAGAATCAAACCTGCGTAGTTCGGTCAAATTGTTTTACGACCAATTATTTTCGACAAAAATTGTTCTGACTATTTTCAAACTTTCTTTTCAAACTTTCGACAGCGTTTCATCAATATTTCGGTATTTCTATTTTAAAATTTTTCTTTCTTTTTGTTTTTAGGTACTTAGCCGGTCAGCACAATAATTTAGGACAAATAAATGCAACATGTAATCATGCTCGGTCTTTGATTTCCAGATCACTTGTCCTTGACGGACCCAACCATTGTGTTGAGTCCCCTAAGTCAGATATGATGTAAATAAACATCCTAAATCTAGTATTAATATCCTTAATTTTTATGGTACTAGACTGTGTACCCGAGTGGATAACTCGGATCGATGAGGGGGCTACGTACTGGGGACCCGCGGGATCGTCCAGCTTTGGAACTTATCTGGCCTCTATTTTCTTATTGGGTATTGACTTAATAGAAAAGGTAGTCTTAACCAGTAAGCACATCCCTAGAGGTAAGAAGAGAAGGGTTTTCGGCAAAATTTTATATATACAATTTACGTAATATCAAAGCAGTAAACATGTAGCGCATTGATCAAAGCATATAATGAAATCAGATAATATCAAAAACAACAATTTAATTGAGCTCGAATTTGTAAACCCTGAACTGAAGTTCTGGGTTTCTTTTCCCCAGTAGAGTCGCCAGAGCTGTCACACCACCTTTTTACTTTTAAATAAGTGTACCCCGCTATTTACTAATACACCCGAATAAGGGATATAATAATAATAACAAGGGAGGAGTTTTTCCACTTTAAGGACAATCATAACGAGATTTATTTATTCAATTTTAGAGTCGCCACTTGGGAAAATAATGGTGTCCCAAGTCACCGGTTTAATCCCAAACTGAGGAAATTATGACTCTGTTTTACGGTCCGCGAAACTAGAAATTCGGATAAGGAATTCTACTAACCCGGGAGAAGGTGTTAGGCACTCCCGGATTCCGTGGTTCTAGCATGGTTGCTCAATTGCATATTTGTAATATCTTATTTCCTTATATGCCTTAGTTTCAAATGCTATTGATGTTCCGCTTTGGTTAATTTTAAGATATTGCGACGTTGAGAAAACGCATTTCGAATCGCACCGCAACCAGTACGCCTGTGACCTTGATGCATTTCAGCTTTGCTGGGATTTTGATTTTAGTCACATAAATGTGCACTCGTAATAGGAATGTATATTTATTATAAATTGTGCCGTAAGGTGTCTTCGTCTTTTTATTTTGGGAGAGACCTTGAAATTTGCTAAACGGTCTTTCCAATTTCTAACATTTTTTATGAGAAATCATGGAGGGCCTCGCAACTATGCCTTTGTGATTTGGCGAGGCTCGTCTCCGTTTTTATTAAGGTTTTTCCTAAATGTTCTTTATTTTCTATTTCTATTTTTTCTCTTATCCTAATATATACCATTTTCATATCAAATCTATATTATTATGCATTAACGTCTAGGCGATACTTTGCTATTGGGCCTGGACCAAAGCCCAATTCAATGAACTGTCATGAGATACTGGGATGCACATATTTCTTTTCTCGTTCTCATGTATAAATGCCATGTCAATTAGATCTTTCCCTGTATTCACGGTGAGGCCCAGGTTACTTATGTCTAAAGCGGAATCGAAGCAAATCATTTTAACAAAAGTACCACGAACAAATAGCATACAATACTAACAGTTACTATTTCAAATAATTGCAAATTACATTTAATCCTTACTGATTTCGATATTGTCTATTAACTAAATGTATCAACACTAATTTAACCCACCTGTTATTATTTAACTACTAAATTAACAGAACATATATCTATGAATTAATTATTGCTTTCATTAACTGAAAACAATTTTCTAACCTTTAGCTAAACATGCTTGCATTACCACTATTATTACAACCACATTGATGTCACCATATCACAATAGCATAATACAAATTTTGTAGCTTAATCAATTTCAACATTGATATAACAATAACACGATTTAAACTTCTATTACTCACGCTTTTCGAATTAGTTGATGCTGATTCAGCACTTGATTAACTAAAAAATATAAGTATGGTATTACATGTCCAATTTCAGAATAGTTATAAATCTAAGGGTGTGTTTGGTACGAAGGAAAATGTTTTCCATGGAAAATGTTTTCCTAGAAAATGTTTTTATGGAAAATGAGTGGTTTTATCACTTATTTTCTCTTGTTTGGTTGGTAAGTGGAAAACATTTTCCGGAAAATATTTTCTATTGTTTGGTAGAGAGTAAAAAATAGTTTTTTTTTAGAAAAATATTTTTTATGCAACTCTCATCACCCCTCCCCTCCCACCTCCCACCTCCCCCCACCCCTCCCCCACCCCTTCCTTAAGTCTCTAAAAGTTGACACAATCTAAAGGAACTAGTGGTGATGCTTTACTTTTTAACGCAAAAACCGCATATTTTTTAACCCGGAAACTTCCAAACACATAAACCTCCAAACTCATAATGTTGCAACTTGTAAAATTTTTAGTCTTTAAATTGATAAATAATAAAATTAAAAACTGAAAATCTTAATTTTAGGGGGAGGGGAGGCAGAGATTGAGAGCGGGGCTGGGGGGCAGTAAAACGAAAAAAAAATAGAAAATTTGAAATTTCAAAAAAAAAATTTGAGGTAAAAAAATACTTTTTTTTGTGGAAGGGGGGAGTGGGGGGCTGGGTGGTGCAGAAAAATAAAAAGAAGAAATAATTGCAAAAAAAAATTGAGGTAAAAAAATAATTTTTGGGGGTAGGGGGTAGGGGTAGGGTTGAGGCTGGGTGGTGTAGAAAAATAAAAAAAAAATAGAAATTTGAAATTGCAACAAAAAAAATTTAAGGTAAAAAAATACATTTATTTTTCGGGGGAAGGGGTAGGGGTAGGGGTGGGGGCTGCGTGGTGCAGAAAAATGAAAAAACGGAAATTTGAAATTGCAAAAAAAAAAATTTAGGTAAAAAAATATTTTTTTTTCGTTTGGTGGTGGTGGAGGAGTAGTAGGGTGGATGAAAAAGCTGAAATTTAAAAAAAAAAAAAACTTTTCTTGGAGAGGGGGTGTGGTTGATTGGTGAGGGTGATAAAGGTTGAGAAGGAGCTTTGGAAAATGTTTTTCCTTTCTTTTGATAAGGAAAACATTTTCCTCCAAATGGAGGAAAATGAATTGATAATGAAAATATTTTTCAAAACATTTAAGTCAACCAAACATAGGAAAATTGGAAAACATTTTCCAGAAAACGTTTCCTTCGTACCAAACACACCCTAAGTGTGTTAATTATGTTTTGGCCGGTTTTAGTTTTAGGTGATAATCCTTACCTAGCTTGTTTATCCTACTGTTATCGAGTAAAGTATATTCATAGTCTACGAATTATTACTACCAAATCCTAGATTAATTACATAAATCTAAAATACTTCTAAACTACATAACAGAATATAAGTATGTGAAAATTCATATAACACAATTGTATATCATTTTCTCCAATCAGCAGCTTAGTACAACTTCAGCCCAAAAGTGTGTACCTGGTTCAAAACAAATAAGTGAGTCTAGAGTTTTGGAGAAGAAGAAAAGTCAGTAACCAATAGCAACAATACAACAATAGCAATGAGACAATTCAATCACAGTAACGGTGCTACCAAAAACCCCAAATATGGAACCCAGCAAATCAACCCAAGTAGAATCAACGAATCCACCAAAGTCGAGATGAATTAATGAATGATCGACCCACAGAAATCCCAGAACAACACTCACGTTAATCAGATTTCCTCAATGTGTGTCACCCTTAGTTATATATTCAGAACTTTAGAACTCTTTTCGATTTCAGAAATCTGGATTAATCTCTGAATTTTCCAAACCCAGCCCCTTTTCATGCTTAATAGAAGTCTATTTATAGAGTTATTTTGGGGGGAATTGGGGGAATTTAAAATAAGTTAATTCTATTTCTATCCCCTTATTCTTTTCAAATAGTTACAGTATAGTCTATTAGAATTGTATCGAACTGCCCTAGAACACCTACTAGAAGGTTCTAGGTAATTCTATTGGGTTCCTTTAGGCATGTTTTACTCAATTACCTGCACTTGCTAAGATTTATTACACTTTTGCCTTTTAGTTCTACCCATTCTGCCCTTTATTTTCTAAGTAATTGCAGAAATACCAAATACTAAAGTCACTTTTATCCTTATAGGCTCTATTTAATCTACAGAAATACCATTTACTATTCCTTTTTACCCTTTGTATTTAATCAATATTACCCGACCTCCCTTAGGTATGGCAGAACTAGGGTAAGTAATTATTTAGCAAATAACCACCTTAAGTCTTGCCTTTAAGATTTACCAGTTTAGACCACACCCCTTTTTATTGTTAGCCATCACTTACCAAAAAATAACCATTTATCATAATATGACCATAATTTAAACATAGCCACTTATAAAAAACATAGCCACTTAATCAACACCGAGACTTAGCTCACAAACGTAGCCACAAGATCTTTATACTCATGACCCAAATAACATAAGCACTCAAAAGGTTTAGAATGAACTCACATACGAATCAAGTTACAAATATGGCCAGATTTATGTTATTTTGCACATATAGCCTCAATCACAGTTTAGTTTTCAATTAATCAGAACTTAGAGGAGAAATTTGATAATGGTTGAATTCCAATCAACCAAGACTCAATAATGACAAAATATAATGAACAAACATATAAAATAGACTGATTAGAACATGATTCATGCATAGTTAATATCAAAAACCCTAAGAACACTTAGAAAATTTAGGCATGTGTAAGATTCAAGGCTCGCATGAACAGGCAAAGATAGATTTATATTTTAAAACATGCATAAGAAGCAGGCTCAGATAAATAAAGATAACATATAAAGAAACATTTTCGAAACATATAGCAACCAAGATTAGAAACCAAATGGGAACTTAGCTTTTTCGGGCTTTTTCTTTTCCTTTTCCTTTTCCTTTTCTTTGTTTCTTTTCTTCTTTCTTTCTTCTTTGTTCTTCTTCATTCTGTTCATTTTTTCTGGATTTTTAGAACTTTGAAGGCGTTTGGTCTTCTAAGTACTGGATCTTTCAGATGGGGCTTTGGGTTCGATTAAGGTGTGTTTGGGGGTGTTCTGGAGACCTAGGGTAGCACTTTGGTGGTAGGGTTAATTTTGGGTACTTGCCGGAGTAGGGTTCCGTCTAGTATTTTTCTAATATTCGACAGGTTTGAGGGTGATTCGAGGGAAACCACCCAGATGGGGTGGTATATCACCTCAAAACAGTTCAAGGGTGTTAATATTGGACATTGGTTCATACTATGTGAGGTCGCCAGCTAGGGTTTCGGCGACTGGTGTTTCAAAATCAGGGAGGTTTTTTTTTGTTTTAGTCGGGGTTTATGGTGGCTTGAAGGTTTTGGGTGGTGGAGAGGGTATTTGAAGTTTTCCTGAGCCGACGAAGAAGGCTGAGGCATGACTTTTCGGTGGTCTCCATGAGACTGGAGGAGGAAGAAGGTGAGTCTCAGGCGGCTAGGGTTTTTTAAGGATGTGTATATGTGTTTATAATGATAGACACAATGTGAGATGGGAGTATATATATCAGTCATGTATCGTTGATTCCTGGCCATTGGATTAGTCAAGATCAACGGCCAGGATCTTGTAGCCTTGAGACAGTGCCATTTTTTAATAAAATCTCTCCTTAGGTCCGTTGGATTATATGCTTGGACGGTTGGGATTAATTTACCTAAGCTATGTTGTTTAATTTATAGAGTCTCGTTGTCCTTTGAACCCAGCATATGCTTCTGATTCTAATCGAAGGCATAACTGCCACATTAATTCAATCCATGCCCGGTTCTCATTGAGGCCCAAATATTTACATTTAAAGCTTGACAAGAACTAATTATCATTTTAACATCAACTATGAATGTAACAATTAACATGTTAAACGCCAAATTACACTTAATCACTACTCATTCCAGTATTTAACAAGTAATTAAGAGTTCTGACACAATAATTTATATCAATGTTATTATTCTACTTGATAGAATTGAATATTCAAATTGTTATTATGATACTAGTTGCATGATTATTTCTGTCACTTTACTCTTTTACTGAAGGAAACAGTGTTGTGATTTTAACTAAACATGCTTGAACTACTGTTGTTAACAATCACAGAATCTAAAAGCGAATTTGTAGATAAATCATTTGTAAGTAAAGGTAAACGATAATACAATTTGAACTTCTAAACTACTTATCCTTTTTTGGCTTAAATAGATTAGGATTCCGGATTCAACTAACAAAAATAGTTATATACGAATTTATATGTCCAATTTCAGAACATATTTTTATCTAAGTGTGTTAGCTGAATCTTAATAGGTTTAAAAATTAGGTGATAGTTATACTTAACCTACTACATTACGTTTAATTACAGCATTAGCTACTTTAATTTTAATCTAGATCGAATTCATATCGTTATTTACTTATTACAACCCATTACTAATGAATTACAAGTGATCTAAGGCTATAACTACAAACATAAGAAAACAGATACAGCTTCAGCAAAAATCAGTCTAATATTTCATTCCTTCATCACATTTCCAATTACATCTCCGAGAGACAATAGTGTACCTGATCAATTGAGATAAAACAGTGAGTTCTAGGGGAGTGAAGGGTGAAGAGAATCAGCAATAGACATCAACCAAGTATCAACGGCAATGAAGGCAGATTAACACAGCAACAGGTGCTATTTCAAAGAAGAAAACCCAGCAAATTCAACCAAACAAGTAGAAGACCCAGTGAACTCCACCAAACAGCTGAAGCACAACAAGCAGAAGTTCAAAATATCACTTGAACCAGCAGTAATGAAACAATAGCAGTATTTCAGTGTATTTTAGTGTACCCCTTTTATTTTCAAAGTCTCGACCTCAGAACCTCTCTCAAAAAATCTAACATTCAAAGATGGAACTTTAAATTTCTGAAAGATTTTTCGAACACCCTTTTCAGGCTTATTAGAAGCCTATTTATAGAGTTATTTTTGGGGGAATTTCAAATAAGTTAATTCTATTTCCCTCCCCTTATTCTTTTCAAGTAATTACAGAGTGGTCAATTAAAAATGTATCGAAATGCCCCAGAACCCCTACTAGAAGGTTCTGGGCAGTTCTATTGAGTTCTATTAGGTAGGTTTTACCTAATTACCCTCACTTGCTAAGGTTTATTACATAAATCTCTTTTTACTCTACCTAGTTTACCTTAAATTATCTAAGTAATTTCAGAAAAACCACTCACTAAAGTCACTTTTATCCCTATATGCTTTATTTAATCCACAATACTGCCATTTACCCTTCCCCTTTTACCACTTATATTTAAGTGTTACTACCCGACCTATCTTAGGTCTGGCAGGATTAGGGTAACATTTATTTAACAAATAGCCAACCTAAACCATTTCTTTAAGACTTAACCAGTTTCAGGTTATAAACCTTTTCAATATTAGCCTCTTTAACACAAATAGCCATTAATCAGAATTCATTCTTAATTTGCAAACATAGACACAAAATACTTCACATATAATCCTAAGTACACATAAGTACTCGAAAGTTCAGAAGAAACTAACATACAAATCACGTTGCAAATATAACCAAATTTATGTTGTTTTGCACAAATAACCCTAATCACGAATTAACTTCCAACTAATCAGAACTCAGAGGAAAAATTTGATAATGGTTGAATTCTAATTAACCAAAACCCAATTAAGACAGAATATAATGAGCAATCACATAAAACTGGCTAATTTAGCATACAATTCATGAGTTGTTACTATCAGAAGCCTAGGAACACTTAGCTAACTTCAAGCATTCATAAGATTCAGGGCAAGTACGAATCAAGATACAAAAACAGAGATAGAAGCATGCATAGGAACAATTTTAAGTTGTAAGCATGATAGGCATGTAAAGCACTTAAAAGAACATGTTAAAAAACAAAAGAATCAGGTTCTCATAATGGATGAACATATGAAAATCTATGAAAGACAGGGTAGGGTACATAGCTTTTAGGCTTTTCCTTTCTTTTCCTTTTGTTTTTCCTTTTCTTCTTTCTTTCTTCTTTTCTCTTCGATTCTTTTCATTTTCTTAATTTTTCAGACTTTCAGAGATTGTTGGTTTCTGGGTGTTTAGATCTCCGAAAATAGGGCATCAGGGTTTGATTTTGAGTGTATGGGAGGGGATATAAAGACTTGGGGTGATGTTTTGGGAGTGGGGTTTGGTTTTGGTACTCGCCGGAGTAGGGTTCCGGCGACGATTTTTCGATTATTCGATTATTCGACAAGTTTGAGGCTGATTCGAAGGAAACTACTTAGGTGGGGTGGTAGATCATTTAAAGACAGTCAGTGGGTGTTATTTTGAGGGTCTGGTTCATACTTTAGGGTGGTCGCCGGCTAGGGTTCCGGCAACCAGAATTTCAAGAACAAAGGACTGTTGGTTTTTTGGTCAGGGTTAATGAGGTTTATGGTGGTTTGGAGGTGAGGAGGCGTGTTTTGTGGCTAGGCTTTGGCTGGAGACGGAGACTGAGGTGATCTTTGGTGGTCTCCGTGGGAGAGAGTGGGAGAAGGAAGAAGAAGACCTAGGCGGCTAGGGTTTAGAATATGAAATGTGTGTGTGTATAATGGCGTCTAAAAGAGAGAAGGGAGAATATATATTGAAATAGCATTGTTGATTCCTGGCCATTGGATCAATTGAGATGAATGGCCAGGATCTTTTGGATCTTTAAATGATGACGTATGAATTAATGTGAGGTCTCATGTGATCCGCTGGATTAGTTATTTGAACGGTTGAGATAAATCGTTTCCAACTACGTCGTTTTAGTTAATAACACCTTGGTCTAATTCGTTTGATCACTTGTAAGGAACGGCTGTGATTAGTTTCAAATGGACGTTGTTTTATTAAGAGATGCACCACCTCACCATGTCCGTTGATCAAGTATAATCAATGGCCCAGATTTGTTTATCCATACGGTGTCGTTTTGCTAACAGCTGGGCAGACCTGCCAAAGGTTTTGGGCCTTATTTTGGGCTATGCACTCTTTATGTATTTGGCCCAATATTAATTATACAATGTATTATATTTTTGTATTTTATTATTATATTACTTGTATTTTACTTAATTTTTCTGTATTTTCTTTTGTCTTTTATACTTTTTCATTTGTATTTATTTTACAACTGCTATATTTCCTTTATTTTCCAATTTTGTTTTGTATTTTTTCCTTGATTTCCGATATTTTTGTATTTTTGTTTAATTTTCTAATTTCTAGCATTTGTTCTTGAATTTTTGTGATATTTTTCTAATTAACTCTTTTTTTGTATTTTCATGTCAATTTTATTTTCAAACAAACACTGGTATTTCACCCAAATCACACAATTGCAAACAAAAAATCATTTTCGTATTATTTATTATATATTTTGGAATTTAATTGCTTGGGCAAACATCACGTGCTCACAAGATGCTCGTTATTGTTTGCATCAAGGGAATTTTTATCGAAAGATGTTCGGTGGACCATTACCATGGTGTCTCAGACCTTGTCAAACAGAATATGTGATGCGGGAAATACATGAAGAACATTGTGAAAGTCACGCTGGTGGGAGATCGTTAGTAAAAACATTGACCCGAGCAGGATATTATTGGCCTAAGATAGAAGAAGAAGCTAACGATTTTGTGTCTAAATGTGATAAATGTCAAATATACGACAATAATATGCATAGACCATCTGAGTTACTCCACTGTATCATAGCTCCATGGCCCTTTATGAAAGGGGAAATGGATATCGTAGGTTCATTGCCACAAGCAAAAGGTCAGGTAAAGTTCGTACTTGTGCTTACAGATTACTTCACTAAATGGGTAGAAGTAGGGGCATTTAAACAGGTACCGGAGAAAGAAGTTAAAGACTTCATTTGGAGAAACATAATATGTCGTTCTTGGGTACCAAAGGAAATCGTGTGTGATAATGGAGCACAATTCATAGGAGCCCAAATCACAGAATTTTTTCAAAGTCGACAGATTAAAAGAATAACATCTATACCATATCATCCAGTGTGGAATGGACTAGCAGAATCCACGAATAAGGTAATAATCAACAACTTGAAGAAAAGGTTGCATAATTCGAAAGGTAATTGGCCTGAGGTATTACTAGGGGTATTATGGGCTTATCGTGCAACGACAAAAACAAGCACGGTAGAAACCCCATTTTCAATTGTTTATGGTGCGGAGGCTTTGATTCCAGTAGAAATGGGAGAACCAAGCATGCGGTACGTTCAAGAAATTAAGGAATTGAATGATGGAGAGATGCGGGTGAATCTTGATTTGTTAGAAGGAAGAAGAGAAGTTGCACTAATAAGAATGGCGACATAAAAGCAAGCAATTGAACGATATTATAACAGGAAAGCACGCCTCATATTCTTTAAAATGGGGGACTTCGTGCTTAAAAAGGTGTTCCAATCTATAAAGGCTGCTAATTCATGAAAGCTGAGTCCAACGTGGGAAGGACCCTACAGAATTTGCGACATTGCAGGAAAATGAGCATACGAGTTGGAGATAATGGATGGCAAGTTGTTACCCTCACATTGGAATGATGTCCATCTAAAAAGATACTACTTTTGAAAAATGTATCCACGGTCATGTATCTCTATGTTAAAACTCGTTTTTTAATTGTTAACAATGTTACTAACAATTAATCTGATGGAAATACACACGGGTTAGGCTATCTTCATCTCTAATCGCACCTCCGAGTTCCACATATTTTTCTATTTCAGCAAAAGGACCAAGTTAGGAGGAAAAACTAGTGCTCGAGACTTCATACTTCATCGTTCAAACACTTGCGGGACTGTATATTGAACATATAATAGATACGTGCGGAAATAGAAGCGTAAATCAAGCTATAAAGAGACAAGTGTCGAGAAGAGGTTATGGAATCCCAGTATAAGCATAAATCATATTATTCTTTCCCATGAGAACAACAGAGTCACCTCTAAAACTCATGACAACAATAGAGTCACTTCTCAAACCCTTCCTAACACATGAAGATGGGGTCATGACTATATACTGAAATGGGTTATAAGGAAAAACCTTGACTAAATCATATTTACTTTTCTAAAAATTTGTTACAAGAAAAACAGTTACGAGAAAGTTATAGATGTACTTTAATACATGTAATACTCAAAATCCTGTGCAAGTTCATGAATAAAAACTTGTCAAAGTTGTTTCATGCAAAACATGTGTATTCCTATTTCTTTCATCGTATTCACCATTATGAAGTTGAGACATTTTCTTCGTTAAGTGTCGATATATGAAAAAGGGCCCTCTATTATAAACCTCATGTTAATAACTCATGAGAAAAATCATAAAGCATTTTCAAAGGATAAAAATGCTAATCTATTCTATAAGTCCTAAATAGATAAGAAAAAGGCAAGAATAAAACATATTGAAGTAACATTAAAACTTCTTATAAAAGACTACGTAAAACTTAGTGAAGTAAAATGTCTTTACAAGTGCCCCATTATGATAATTGGGGACTTAACCAACAAACCCCTTAAAAAGGTCAAGGGATTAAACCACCAATTAAAAAAAACAAAGGTGTAAAATTTCAACTTGTCACTGAAGGGGTTTTGTTAATCACTTGTTTGCAATAGCATAGTGCTTATAATCTAAAAATAATCCCATTCCCGAACTTCGGTCACTTAACTTATGATAAAACTTTAACATATGAAAATGGGGGATGTAATATCTCATTCCATCAATTTACTGACGGCATACTTTAACGTACGAAAACATGGGGTGCATCACTTAAACACATAGGTTTAAGATTTACAAGGGTTTCCTAAGCAATGATTCTTAAATAAAAGAGATAGAAATTTCAATTTAATAGCTACTACAAAGTTACAACTAAACTAAGGACATACAATAACTCCATGTGGGAACTGGTCCATAGTTATTTTGTTCTTTGTTCTTCAAGCAGTTGACACTTTGTTACTGAATGTTCACGTGAGTGAGCTTAACTGAAATCTCTAAGTGTTCAAGTGCATCTATTTTACTTCCTTTGATCATATATATACACGTGTGAAATCACTTATAATGATGTAAGCAACGTAGGTAAAATGTCTTCTCTGGAAAGTTGACTGAGGCACTGTTCTTGCATTGTAGTGTTTACAAGCAGCAGCTTTCTAGCTAGAGAGTTGACTTCACTCAGTCTCCTCGGGAACTGGTAGGGACCTATTACCTCAGATGTTCCATCCACTCTGAAGAGTTGTGTAGACAACAACTTTCTAGCTGGAGTGTTGAGTTCACGTAGTCTCCTTGGGAACTGGTAGGGACCTATTACCTCAGATGTTCCTTCCACTCTGAAGAGTTATATCATGTCTCATGTTGAGTCCAACCTGAAACCTTGTGATCTTAAGGTCTTCTAAATGTGTAACAGGTTCCTTATCTAGTTCTGGATAGTAAGTTTGTTAGATCGTCAAAACATAAAGTAAAGCACTTATGACCGTAGTACTTGTAACGTATCAATTTCTCCCTTCTTTTTATAATGACAAACTCATAATTGGAAATACTGGAAAGGGCCACATAGAACCAGATTGCCAACCACAAAGACCTTATGGTTCCCCCTGAATATTTGCGTTCTCCCTTAATATGTACCTGAACTTTTATGAGTACTTCCTGAATTTGTATTTCTCCACATTGAGATTGTAATTCATTTATTCTCCTTATTATTCAATTAAATCATTAAATATTTCCCCCTTTTGGTATCATAAAAAAGCACAAAAGAAGTATGAAGCATAAAGAAGTCTAGCTTAGTTAACTCATGCCACTTATGTGCACACAACATGATAGAAAACAGAGACAAAACTGCAACACCATAATTTGGACTTTTATAGTCTGAAGCACAATTGTTGTTGTCATCCATAACTTAAAACAAACCAAAACAATTATCGGAACCAAGAAACAATCAATAAAAACAACTTAGAGGATAGACACTGTAAATTGGACATTGAGGGGAGCAATTGATATACTAGAAGGGGTGCCTTCTTATGCACATATTTCCCATGATGTACTGTCTTGTCCTTGACAATGTCATTTCTAAAGTTTGGTGTGCAAGCACCCCGAACAATTTATACTCCTTTGGCAGGAACACCCAGAATTAATCCCAATAAAGTAGACTCCATCACTATGTCCACCCCATTTATCAACAAACTGATTTGGTCACCATCTACTATGAAGGGGCTGGTCTAGAAACTCTATACCTCCTCCTCATACACTATAGGAGCCTCACTTGTAAATAGATTGGTCTACTATTAAGAATCACAAATGTCCATTAATTGTCTCATCCCAGCAATCTCTACAATATCAAAGGCAAATGTGTGGCCCCACGGTATTTTTTGATTCCCCAACTTCCTTCTCTCTGACCTCAGAAACCCACTAACTTTTGATTTCTTGATGTAACTAGGTTCCTCATAATTATCACCCCTTTTTATTTTCACTAAATTGCTAACGGGATTTTCCTTCTCCACTAACTTGTTTTGTATATGTTCACCATATTTTCCATATCTTCCTCATCAGACTTGTCACCACTATTCTTCATTGTCTTGTTATCGAAATGTTTTACCATCTTGTCATTGGAAACAGCATCAGCACCCTTGAAAAGACTATAAGCACCCTTAGAAGTGTGCCTTTTGGATTGAGAGAGTGAGTTCTTCATATTTGAAGACTTGCGGGTCAGAGAATCAGGTTCCTCTTTGGTTTCCTCATCCATATCAACTACAGGGACATCCTTTTTCTTGTAAACTCTTCCATCCTTAACCAACATTCTCCTTATCCGACTTCTTTTACTCATACTGAGAGCAAACTCTAAAGCCTTCTTTTTTGCAACCATGTAGTAGGTCACTTAAGAAGTGGATTCAAAGTTACCACTGGTCAAGAACCACCATATTCAAAGGCACAACATAGACGCCATGAGAAGAAATTGCATCAACACTGGCCTGGGGAGATGACCCATGACCTTGATCTTCTGCAAAGTGATCAGGTTCATCACTTGGGACCCTAGTAGTGTCATCTTGGGTAAAGTGTTAAAAAAGAACAAGCTCTCCCCATTCTTCTATCAACTGTGGCTCTCCCCCCCCCCGAAACTTAGACACTCTTTCCACTTTTCAAAAAAAATTCATTCTAAAGAAATGGAAAGTATATTTTCTATCCCTTATCTTTCTTATGATTTCATAGAAATTTTAGTAGAAGAATGAGTGATACTTGTTGAATTATGGCTTGGTATGGTTGTCTCAGTCTGTTCATGACTAATCACTATATTTTCACTCGATTTTCCCACCATGGAGAGGTTTGATAATTACTAAAAAAGATTCCCATGTTTAAATTATCCACCATGTTGACTTCATTTGACCAGTAAGACCGGGAGGAAAAACATTCTTAGACTTGCTCAGATAAGGAGCAGACACTGAGTGGGTAGGAGAAGGAGTAGAGTGTAGAGGAGACTCTACTTTAGGATTTGGACTAGTAATTGTGTTGGGGAAGAGTTTACCGCAAGAATGCTTTCTTGTGAAGACTTAATCACGGTGTTTTCAGGAACACTGGAGCCTTGATATTAAGACATGGTGAGACTGTACTCGCATGGTTGTGAATTGAGAAGAGAGAAGTCAAGGAGAAGTTATTTTTTCAATTTGTACGAGAAGGGTTGTGATGTTAATTTATTTATGATGACGGATCGATTCTAAAACGGCAACAACCCTTTTACTTGGGGAGTTGTATCGATTGAAAAAAGGCGTGACGTGTTGGATGAAAAGACAAATCTTAAAGATATTGTCACACTGATGATGATGTGGAACTATTTTTTTCCATTTTATATTTTGTATGAAAGAACAAAAAACTACTAACCTGTATATGGAAAACTAGGTTCCCTCAAAGGTCTGGCAAATGAGTTTAACCCCTTATTTAGCATGCATTGCAGTATCTACTTTTTTATTCATCACGCGTGTCTACCATTAACGGTATAAAGAGGAGTTAGACTTAGCCAAAAAACATTTTAGATAGCTTTTACCTTACAATGACTTCTATAACCAATCATGAGGAACTAGGTTCTCTGTTGGGTTTATAATCAACGGTACAAGGCAATTTTTCTTAGAATGTTTTCTGCCTAGGGATTTAGGTGAATATGTCCGAAACTTGGTCTTTATAAATAAATGTATTTGACCCTCTTGAATTGGACTCAAAGTTCTTGCAATTTGCTGCTTGGTACATAGCATCTGAGCACAGTAGGAGGCTGATGATACATATTGTGCTTCAGTTGTTGAGAGTGCCATTGAATTTTTCTTCCTTGAGCCTCATGAAACAAAATAGGTACCCATAGAACATCCCATTTTAGGCGAACTTTTTCTATCCATTTATTGAAATTGTCACGACCCAAATTCGGTCGTGATGGCGCCCAACAATCAAGCTAGGCCAGCCAGACCAATAATTTCTAATTATATCGAATACCAGTCCCAAATGGACAACCCAAGAAGAATATATGAGTTTAAGGACTCCAATAATAATAATAATGAACAAAATACTGACACTCCCAAAGATCCGGAGTCACAAGTCTAGAGCCTCTAGCAAAACCCAACAGGAATAGAGAGTACTGTATAGAAATACTCAAGTCTGAATACAAAATACAAATAACAACTGGAATGTGAGGAGAAGCTAGGTTCTGCGAACGTAGGCAGCTACCTCAGCAACTCGATGTGACAATGTAAACGCTGGAGATGCCCGTCTACTGCTCCTGAGTACCTGAGTCCGCACACAAAAGGTGCAGGGAGTAGGGGTGAGTACTAAGTACTCAGGTGAGTAATAAATATATACAAGTAGTTGAAAATAAGAAATCCACAGAATACCACATAATGAAGCTAAACTACAGTTCGAATCTCCTACGAACTAGCATCAACAATATAATACAACTACCATAGAGTAATTCGACAAATAAAGATGCAATGCAATGCACATATCCGCTACGGCGTGTAGCCCGATCCATTTAACGTCGACGGCACTCACTGGGGGTGTGTACAGACTCCGGAGGGGCTCCTACAGCCCAAGCGCAATACTGCTGCGGCGTGCAGCCCGATCCTCATAACAACCACTGCGGCGTGCAGCCCGATCCATCCTCAGTCCACATAAATCAAATAAGTGAAGCCTGAACTGCGGCGTGCAGTTGTCACGACCCGGATTTTCCCCCAATATCGGGATCGTGATGGCGCCTACTCGTGGTAGCTAGGCAAGCCACTGTATTCATACTATCCTGTTTATAACACAATTTTAATTAAATAAATGCGGAATACTTTATCGAAATGGAAATAACAAATCACAAGGTAAAAATCATACTGAAATCCTCTACCCAAGACTTGGAGTCACCAACTCACAAACTACTATGGAATACTACACATAAAAGTCTGAAGGAAATATATCATAATTCTGTTTGTCTCGGAACAAAGAGACTACAGCTAATAGCATAAATAAAGAAAGAGACGCCGGGCATGCGGACGTCTGCAAGCTACCTCGGTCTCAAATGTGATCAACTCCCACGCAATCTATTTACCGCTGCTGCTGCTCCTGATCGTAACCTGGACCTGTGCAAAAACGCACAGAAGTGTAGCATCAGCACAACCGACCCCATGTGCTGGTAAGTGTCTGGCCTATCCCGGCGAAGTAGTGACAAGCCTAGGACCAGACACTCGCATAAACCTGTGCAATTCAATATATATATGTGTACCACAAAATAACAAGAAATAATCAAGTAATAACACAATAAGGAATATCTTAAAGAATTCAACAATTAACCACGGTTAATAATTTCACAAGGAAAAACAAAGTGTAATGTAAACACAAGTAATATCGATTCAAGAAATAGCAAACAGTTGCACGGCATCACCCTTCATGCTTTTACTCTCATCCTCACATTCATAGTACGGCATGATCCTTCGTACATGGTTCAATAATAGGGCACGGCATGATCCTTCGTGCATAAATAAATAAACATGGAACGGCATCACCCTTCGTGCATTATCACTCTTCCTCACCCAAATAACAATCAAATAAGTTCACAAGGAAAACAAGGTATAATGGAAACACAAGTAACATCAAGTCAAGGAATGGCAAATAGTTGCACGGCATTACCCAAATAAGATATAATGGAAAAACAAGTAATATCAAGTCAAGGAATAGCAAACAATTGCACGGCATCACCCTTCGTGCTTTTACTCTCATCCTCACATCCATAGTACGGCATGATCCTTCGCACATGGTTCAATAACAGGGCACGGCATGATCCTTCGTGCATAATCAATAAATAAACGTGGCACGGCATTAACCTTCGTGCATAAATAAATAAACAGGGCACGGCATCACCCTTCGTGCATTATCACTCTTCCTCACCCAAATAACAATCACCGTTAAGGGTAAAGAAAGAAACAGTAATTTATAATCCGTCCCATCAAGGGCAATCAACAATAATCTTCACAACAAGTCCCAACAAGGGAGAACAATGACGATTCATCTGTAATATATATCTCAAAATAATTATTTTCCAACGACTCACGGTCATACTAGACGCCAGTGTATGGATGCTCGCCACCACAGCCCATACACCGCACTCGATCACATAACACATAACACATAATCCTATTCCCTCAAGCTAGGATAGAACAAACACTTACCTCGAATGCTTATGAACAATCCAATCCGTGGAAATGTCTTTTCTTTCAATATGGCTCCAATCCAACCGTATCTATACACAATTGATTTGATATCATCAATTCTACTCCACAAACTAATTCTTAATACCAAATACAACTTTTACAATATTCTGCCATGAATAGTGAATTTCAACCCCGGGCCCACATGGTCGGAATTCGGGGTTAGGACCAAAATCCGGTTACCTATCCCCCCACGAATTCATATATATAATTTGTTTCAAAATCGGACCTCAATTCGAGGTCCAATTCCCTAATTTATGAAAAACCCTATTTTCTAACAAAAACAAGAATTTTACCATGAAAATCTTTGATTTCTTATGAAAAACATGTTTAATGATGTTAGGAATTGAAAGGATTAAGTAAAAAGTGACTTACAATCGTTTTGATGAAGAAGAAATCCTTGAAGAGTCGCAAATGGGTGTTTTGGTTTTGTGAAAAATGAAGAAATGACCGAAATTCGTGTTTTTCAGGTCTCTGTGTTCGCATTTGCGAACATGGGTTCGCAATTGCGAACCCCGACCAATTTCTGGAGTTTGAAAAATAAGCTAAGGGTGGGAAGTACGCATTTGCGAACATTTGTTCGCATTTGCGAACACTGGCAGTCAAAGGGATGTTCGCATTTGTGAACCAATGTTCGCATTTGCGAACACATGCTGTATAAGGCAGTGTTCGCATTTGCGAACAATGGCAGTTTGGGAAATGTTCGCATTTGCGAACTATTGTTCGCATTTGCGAACATAGGCAGCACTTGGGGACCTTCGCAAATGCGAACAATTGTTCGCATTTGCGAACAAGGCCGGCTTCGCATTTGCGATCAAGGTTCGCATTTGCGAGCCTTGCCTTACACTGTCCCCTTCGCAATTGCGAGAAATTCTTCGCAATTGCGAAGCCAACAGCTGGGTGAAAAAACCAGCAGTTCAAAATTCAGAATTTCATCCAACGGCCTATCAAATCTTTACCCGAGCCCCCGGGCTCCAAACCAAACATGTACACAACCTCAAAAACACATTATGGACTTGTTCGTGCGATCATATCGCCAATATCACTTCGTTTTAATCAAATCGAGCCTCAAACTCATGATTTTCATACTTTTGATTTTCAAAACTTCTTAACTTGGAACTCAAGGTCCAAAACATCTCAAACGACATCCAAATGTCACCAAACTTTACGGAAATCACATATATAATATTTAAGACTTGTACCGGGCGTCGGAACCAAAATACGAGCCCGATACCAAGGTCTATTAATTTATTTCCTTTAATAATTGCAGCAACAACAATATCACATAAAAATTCATAACTTGGGCTCTAGGCCTCAGAATTCGACTCCGGACACATGTCCAAGTCCCATATTTTCTTACGGACCTTTCGGGACCATCCAATCTCGGTTCGGATCCGTTTACCAAAAATGTTGACCGAAGTCAACCATATCAATATTAATATCATTTTTATCCAAATTTCTCATAGAATTCATATTTTCTATCACAAAATCTTTCCGGCTACATGCTCGGATCGTGCACGTAAATCGAGGCAACATAGAATGAGGTTTTCAAGGCCTCGGAAGCTCGAAATTATTAATAAAATAAGTGATGACCCTTTGGGTCGTCACAATCTCCACCTCTAAAACAACCGTTCGTCCTCGAACGGACAAAAGAAAGAAGTACCCGAGTCAGGAAACAAGTGTGGGTAACGGCTCCGCATATCAGACTCGGACTCCCAGGTCGATGCCTCAGGAGGCTGACCTCTCCACTGAACACGCACAGAAGGATAACTCTTTGACCTCGACTGTCGAACCCGCCGATCTAGAATAGCCACCGGCTCCTCCTCGTAGGATAGATCATTGTCCAATTGGACAATATCGAAGTCTAACACATGTGTGGGATCGCCGTGGTATCTCCGAAGCATAGATACGTGAAAAACCGGATGCACGGCTGATAAGCTAGGCGGCAAAGCTAATCTGTAACCACCCCTCCCACTCTGTCTAGAATCTCAAATGGGCCAATATACCTAGGGCCGAGCTTGCCCTTCTTCCCAAACCTCATCACGCCCTTCATAGGCGACACCGGAGCAATACTCGTTCACCAACCATGAAATCTACATCTCGAACCTTACGACCCGCATAAGTCTTTTGCCTAGACTGAGCTGAACGCAATCTCTCCTGAATAGTCTTGACATTATCCAAGGCCTCCTGAACTAAGTCTGTACCCAACAACCGAGCCTCTCCCGGCTCAAACCATCCAACCGGTGATCGACATCGCCTACCATACAACGCCTCATAAGGAGCCATCCGGATGCTAGATTGGTAACCGTTATTGTAGGCGAACTCTGCTAAGGCAGGAACCGGTCCCACGAGCCTCCGAAATCAATAACACAGTGCTCGAAGCATGTCCTCGAGAATCCGAATAGTCCTCTCCGACCGGCCATCCGTCCGAGGATGAAATGCCGTACTCAACCGAACCTCTGGGTGCCTAACTCCCGCTGAACCGCTCTCCAAAACCGCGAGGTAAACCGCGTACCCCGATCGGAGATAATAGATATCGGCACCCCATGGAGACGAACAATCTCCCTAATGTAAACCTCCGCTAACCTCTCCGACGAGTAGGAGACAGATCCTGGAATAAAGTGTGCTGATTTGGTCACTCTATCAACAATGACCCAAATAGCATCAAATTTTCTCCGAGTCAAAGGAAGTCCAGTAACGAAGTCCATAGTGATCCGCTCCCATTTCCACTCGGGAATTTCAATCCTCCGGAACACACCACCAGGTCTCTGGTGCTCATATTTCACCTGCTGACAATTTAGACACCGAGCGACATACGCAACGATATCTTTCTTCATTCTGCGCCACCAATAGTGCTGCCGTAAGTCCTGGTACATCTTCGCGGCGCCTGGGTGAATAGAATACCGCGAACTGTGGGCCTCTGCTAAGATCAACTCTCGAATTCCTTCGACATTGGGCACACAAACTCGACCCTGCAATTTCAATACCCCATCATCATCTAGATTTACCTGAGTGGCACCTCCCCGCTGTACCGTATCTCTCAACTCACGCAAATGAGGATCATCAAATTGCCTCTCACGGATACGCTCTAATAAAGAAGAACAAGCGACCGTGCAGGCTAACACTCTGCTAGGCTCAGAAATGTCTAATCTCACGAACCAGTTGGCTAAGGCCTGGACATCTAGAGCTAATGGTCTCTGATTGACCGGAATATATGCAAGACTACCCATGCCGGCATACTTTCTACTCAATGCATCGGCCACCACATTGGCCTTACCCGGGTGATATAATATAGTAACATCATAGTCTTTTAGCAACTCTAACCATCTCCGCTGTCGTAGATTCAACTCCTTCTGCTTGAACAAGTACTGTAGGCTTTTGTGATCAGTGTACACCTCACATGTCACACCATATAGATAATGCCTCCAAATCTTTAAGGCATGTACCACTGCCGCTAACTCAAGATCATGAACCGGATAATTCTTCTCATGTATCTTTAACTGCCTCGAAGCATAAGCGATAACCTTACCATCCCGCATCAATACCGCTCCAAGCCCCGTACGAGATGCGTCACAATAAACTGTATAAGGCCCTGCACCCGTAGGTAGTACCAACACTGGTGCGGTGGTCAAGGCCGTCTTGAGCTTTTGAAAGCTCGCCTCACACTCCTCTCTCCACTGAAAAAGGACACCCTTCTGGGTCAACCCGGTCATCGGGGCTGCAATAGAAGAAAACCCTCTACAAAACGACGGTAGTAACTCTGCTAGTCCCAAGAAACTCCGTATCTCGATCACTCTGCTGCTGGTCGAGGCCAATTCCGGACCGCCTCAATCTTCTTTGGGTCTACCCGAATACCCTCCACAGATACAATGTGACCCAGAAATGCTACCGAACTCAGCCGGAACTCACATTTAGAAAATTTGGCATATAGCTGATTATCTTTCAGAGTCTGAAGAACCACTCTGAGGTGCTGCTCGTGCTCTTCCCGGCTGCGGGAGTATACCAGGATGTCATCTATGAAGACTATCACGAACAGATCTAAGTAAGGCTTGAATACCCGATTCATCAACTCCATGAATGCTTCTGGGGCATTGGTCAACCCGAAGGACATGACCAAGAACTCATAATGCCCATATCTGGAGCGAAAGGTTGTCTTAGGAATGTCAGCCACCCTGATCTTCAGTTGATGGTAGCCCGACCTCAAGTCAATTTTTGAGAACACCCTCGCTCCCTGGAACTGGTCAAACAAATCATCAATCCTCGGCAGTGGATATTTATTTTTGATAGTCACCTTGTTTAACTGCCGGTAATCAATACACATCCGCATCGAGCCATCCTTCTTCTTTACAAATAATACGGGTGCTCCCCAGGGGGAAACACTGGGCCTGATAAAACCCTTCTCAAGAAGGTCCTGCAACTGATCTTTCAACTCCTTTAACTCCGGCGGGGCCATACGATAGGGTGGAATAGAGATGGGCTGAGTGCCCGGTGCCAAATCAATACAGAAGTCAATATCCCTGTCGGGTGGCATGCCCGGCAGGTCTGAAGGAAAAACCTCAGGAAACTCCCGTGCAATAGGGACTGAATCAATGGAAGGAACTTCTGCGCCGGAATCACGAACATAAGCCAAATAAGCTAGACACCCCTTCTCGACCATACGTCGAGCCTTAACATAAGAAATAACAGGTGCGAACGGAGTGGCTTGAGGTACCCTTCCACTCTAATCGGGGTGATTCTGGCAAGGCTAAGGTGACAATCTTAGCATGACAATCAAGAATAGCATGGTATGGGGACAACCAGTCCATCCCCAATATGACATCAAAATCTACCATATCCAAGAGCAACAGATCAACACGGGTCTCAAGACCCCCAAATATAACTACGCACGAACGATGCACCCGATCGACTATAATAGAGTCACCCACTGGCGTAGCCACATAAACTGGAATATCCAGAGCATAGCTGGGCACAACCAAATACGATGCGAAGTAGGAAGACACATAGGAATATGTAGATCCGGGGTCAAATAATACCGAAGCACCTCGCCACACACAAGAATAGTACCCGTAATCACGGCATCCGATGCCTCTCGCCTCGGCCTCGGCTGGTAAAGCATAGAAACGAGGATCTGCACCTCCCCTCTGAGCGCGTCTCTAGGACGACCATCAACCGGCCGACCTCTACCTCTGGCTGGAGACGGTCTCCACCTCTGCGGTCTCGACCTCCACCTCTAAAATCTCTACCCCCGCCTCGGCTGGCTGGGCAGGCTGAGGGTCAGCTGGGGCCTCGAATCATAGGACGAGGACCCCGCTGCTGAGAGTTGCCCGCTGCTATAGGGCAATTCCTGATAAAATGACCCGGGTCACCACAACCGTGGCAGCTCTTGGACTGATAGGGCTGCTGGCCCCGACGACCCGAATGGCCTCCACGAACACTCCGAAGAGGCCGAGCATTAATAGGATACTCGGTCCGAATAATGCCCCCGAGAACCACAATCACCCGATCCACCCTGTGAAGCCTCGAAGGGCGGAATGAAAAGGCCTCGAGGACCTGGCCTGTATCAAAGGATTCTCTGCTACCGGAGGAAGAACCACCAAACTTGCCCGAATGACGAGGCCTCTTATCCGAAGAATAACCGCCTCCCCTAGCAAGAGCCATCTCAACTCTGCGTGTGCTGCATTTGCTGCCTTCCGAAATGATATGTCACTCCCCACGCCCATAGCCATCTGGAGTCTAATCGGCCGATTAAGCCCATCTATAAATCTGCGGACCCTCTCCCGCTCCGTGGGAAGTATCACCACCGCATGACGAGCCAAGTCAATAAATCTCGTCTCATACTGTGTAACTGTCATAGTGCCCTGATGGAGGCGCTCAAACCGCCTCCGAAGTAAATCCCGCTGAGTAGCAGGGAGAAACTTCTCCATAAATAGTTCCGCAAACCGGTCCCATGATAGAGCTGGGGACCCTGCTGGTCGAGTCAGGCAATAATCTCTCCACCAAGTCTTGGCGGATCCTGCAAGTCCGAAGGTACAGAAATCAACTCCGTTTGTCTCCACGATCCCCGTAGTCTTGAGAATCTCATGGCAACTGAATAAAAAGTCCTGAGGATCCTCTGATGCGGCTCCACCGAATGTAGTGGTAAATAGCTTGGAGAACCGATCAAGCCTCCATAACGAATCGAAGTCATGGCCGCTCCATCGCCGGCATGAGCCGTGGTACCCGACCGAGTGGCCACAGCTGGCTGGATCACCGGTGCCTGAGGCCGAGGAGCTACCGGCTCCGGAGTATGAGCGACAGGAGTCCGGGCCCCTCCTCCGGCCGAGAAGTAGCCGGGGCAACCGATAATAGACCCGCTCCGGCAATGCTATCCATAAATCCCGCTATTCTGGACCAATGCATCCCGGAGATCCGGGGTAATCAAAGCCTCTCCCGGGACCTGAGCTGGGCCCGCTGGAGCTGCCGGAACCGGAACCTCCTCATCAATCTCAATATGAGGCTCTACCTCTGGGGTAGCTGCCCTGGGGCTGAGTTCTACCCCTACCACGGCCTCTAATACGGCCTTGGCCCCCGCCCCGCACGGGAGCTGCCTGGGGCTCGGCCGCCGGTCGGCGGACGAAGGCGCGTGTCCTCACCATCCGCGAAAGGACGGAATAGAAATTCAATCGGTAATCGAGGAACAAGTCGCACGACAAGAAAGAACAAATGAGAGACTTTTTCCTAACTCAATAGACTCGGAGGACAAGTACAAACGTCTCCGTACCTACCTCTCAAACTCTACTAAGCTTGTTCGTGAGTGGTGAGACCTATGTAACCTAGAGCTCTGATACCAACTTGTCACGACCCGGATTTTCCCCCAATATCGGGATCGTGATGGCGCCTACTCGTTGGTAGCTAGGCAAGCCACTGTATTCATACTATCCTGTTTATAACACAATTTTAATTAAATAAATGCGGAATACTTTATCGAAATGGAAATAACAAATCCCAAGGTAAAAATCATACTGAAATCCTCTACCCAAGATTTGGAGTCACCAACTCACAAACTACTATGGAATGCTACACATAAAAGTCTGAAGAAAATACAACATAATTCTGTTCGTCTCGGAATAATGAGACTACAGCTATAAACATAAATAAAGAAAGAGACGCCGGGCCTGCGGACGTCTGCAAGCTACCTCGGTCTCAAATGTAATCAACTCCCACGCAATCTATTTACTGCTGCTGCTGCTCCTGATCGTAACCTGGACCTGTGCAAAAACGCACAGAAGTGTAGCATCAGCACAACCGACCCCATGTGCTGGTAAGTGCCTGGCCTATCCCGGCGAAGTAGTGACAAGCCTAGGACCAGACACTCGCATAAACCTGTGCAATTCAATATATATATGTGTACCACAAAATAACAAGAAATAATCAAGTAATAACACAATAAGGAATATCTTAAAGAATTCAACAATTAACCACGGTTAATAATTTCACAAGGAAAAACAAAGTGTAATGTAAACACAAGTAATATCGATTCAAGAAATAGCAAACAGTTGCACGGCATCACCCTTCGTGCTTTTACTCTCATCCTCACATTCATAGTACGGCATGATCCTTCGTACATGGTTCAATAATAGGGCACGACATGATCCTTCGTGCATAAATAAATAAACATGGCACGGCATCACCCTTCGTGCATTATCACTCTTCCTCACCCAAATAACAATCAAATAAGTTCACAAGGAAAACAAGGTATAATGGAAACACAAGTAACATCAAGTCAAGGAATGGCAAATAGTTGCACGGCATTACCCAAATAAGATATAATGGAAAAACAAGTAATATCAAGTCAAGGAATAGCAAACAATTGCACGGCATCACCCTTCGTGCTTTTACTCTCATCCTCACATCCATAGTACGGCATGATCCTTCGCACATGGTTCAATAACAGGGCACGACATGATCCTTCGTGCATAATCAATAAATAAACGTGGCACGGCATTAACCTTCGTGCATAAATAAATAAACAGGGCACGGCATCACCCTTCGTGCATTATCACTCTTCCTCAAGCAAATAACAATCACCGTTAAGGGTAAAGAAAGAAACAGTAATTTATAATCCGTCCCATCAAGGGCAATCAACAATAATCTTCACAACAAGTCCCAACAAGGGAGAACAATGACGATTCATCTGTTAATATATCTCAAAATATCATTTTCCAACGACTCACGGTCATACTAGACGCCAGTGTATGGATGCTCGTCACCACAGCCCATACACCGCACTCGATCACATAACACATAACACATAATCCTATACCCTCAAGCTAGGATAGAACAAACACTTACCTCGAATGCTTATGAACAATCCAATCCGTGGAAATGTCTTTTCTTTCAATTTGGCTCCAATCCAACCGTATCTATACACAATTGATTTGATATCATCAATTCTACTCCACAAACTAATTCTTAATACCAAATACAACTTTTACAACATTCTGCCATGAATAGTGAATTTCAACCCCGGCCCACATGGTCGGAATTCGGGGTTAGGACCAAAATCCGGTTACCCATCCCCCACGAGTTCATGTATATAATTTGTTTCAAAATCGGACCTCAATTCGAGGTCCAATTCCCCAATTTATGAAAAACCCTATTTTCTAACAAAAACAAGAATTTTACCATGAAAATCATTGATATATTATGAAAAACATGTTTAATGATGTTAGGAATTGAAAGGATTAAGTAAAAAGTGACTTACAATCGTTTTGATGAAGAAGAAATCCTTGAAGAGTCGCAAATGGGTGTTTTGGTTTTGTGAAAAATGAAGAAATGACTGAAATTCGTGTTTTTCAGGTCTCTGTGTTCGCATTTGCGAACATGGGTTCGCAATTGCGAACCCCGACCAATTTCTGGAGTTTGAAAAATAAGCTAAGGGTGGGAAGTTCGCATTTGCGAACATTTGTTCGCATTTGCGAACACTGGCAATCAAAGGGATGTTCGCATTTGCGAACCAATGTTCGCATTTGCGAACACATGCTGTATAAGGCAGTGTTCGCATTTGCGAATAATGGTTCGCAGTATGGGAAATGTTCGCATTTGCGAACTATTGTTCGCATTTGCGAACATAGGCATCACCGGGGACCTTCGCAAATGCGAACAATTGTTCGCATTTGCGAACAAGGCTGGCTTCGCATTTGCGATCAAGGTTCGCATTTGCGAGCCTTGCCTTACACTGTCCCCTTCGCAATTGCGAGAAATTCTTCGCAATTGCGAAGCCAACAACTGGGTGAAAAAACCAGCAGTTCAAAATTCAGAATTTCATCCAACGGCCTATCAAATCTTTACCCGAGCCCCCGGGCTCCAAACCAAACATGTACACAACCTCAAAAACACATTATGGACTTGTTCGTGCGATCATATCGCCAATATCACTTCGTTTTAATCAAATCGAGCCTCAAACTCATGATTTTCATACTTTTGATTTTCAAAACTTCTTAACTTGGAACTCAAGGTCCAAAACATCTCAAACGACATCCAAATGTCACCAAACTTTACGGAAATCACATATATAATATTTAAGACTTGTACCGGGCGTCGGAACCAAAATACGAGCCCGATACCAAGGTCTATTAATTTATTTCCTTTAATAATTGCATCAAAAACAATTTCACATAAAAATTCATAACTTGGGCTCTAGGCCTCGGAATTCGACTCCGGACACATGTCCAAGTCCCATATTTTCCTACGGACCTCTCGGGACCATCCAATCTCGGTCCGGATCCGTTTACCAAAAATGTTGACCGAAGTCAACCATATCAATATTAATATCATTTTTATCCAAATTTCTCATAGAATTCATATTTACTATCACAAAATCATTCCGGCTACATGCTCGGATCGTGCACGTAAATCGAGGCAACATAGAATGAGGTTTTCAAGGCCTCAGAAGCTCGAAATTATTAATAAAATAAGTGATGACCCTTTGGGTCGTCACAATTTCGAATTCCCAGTTCGTAATTTATGAAAAATGCTTAACTTTTATTTAATTTGCAAAAACCGGTGACTTAAAATTTCAAAAAGGTGATTTCAATTTCCAGGACTAAGATCAGTGATTTAAGCAAATATAGCTATCACATAAATATTGTCCTCTAAGGACGCTACAGATTGGCACAAGGCCCCAAACAAGGATTACCGCCCACAATTATATCAAATACAGTGTATTTCCAACACTAATAACATATTATTCATTTTCGGGATGGACCAAGTCTAAATCCCCAGTCACAATCAATCCCGCACCTGCCACGGTGTGCGAACCACGCCCTACTAGCGTCACAATGTGCTAAGCCGGGGTTTCGAACCCTCAGGCTACCATATACACAAACTACTCACCTCTAGCCGGTCATAGATTCGTCCGCGATGCCTTTTCCTTTGAAATTCACTCTCTCGTGCGTAGAATCTAGTCAAACCACAATAATTATATCAAATACGGTCAAAGAATCATAACCCATTTCAATTTACATGAAATTCGCATAAATACACCAAGTTGGTAAAACCCGACCCCGGGCCCACTACTCGGAAAATTCTGAAATCAGTGCCAATGCGATCCTCATCTCGCCACGAGTCCGTAGATATAAAATTTATCGAAATCGGAGTTCAAATGGCCTCCCAAAACTCAAAATCCCGTTTTCAATATCTAGGCCACATTTCTTCAAGATTTCTACCCAATTTCATGAAGATTGATGTTAATTCTACCATAAAATGATGTTTTTGAGTTAAGAATCTTACCTCCGACGAATACCCGATGACTTCTCAGTGATTTCCTCGAGTTTTCTTCTCTCTAGGGCTCAACATTGTGTTTTTGGGGTATAAACCCGCGACCCCTCTGTTATGTGATTTTATTCACTGCCAGCGCAATTTGCTCTACGCGTTTGCGTGAGCTCCCACGCGTTCGCGATGCTCATTTTCCAGTTACTCTTCACGAACGTGACACCAACCACGCGATCGCGATGCTCAAACTCCCAGCCACCCAAATTCCTTCTATGCGTTCGCGACTCCCAGTCACGCGAACGGGATGGTTCACTCCAACTGACCTACGCGAACGCGGCACCAGGAATGCGATCGCGAAGCACAAGGCTCCTGGCCTACGCGAATGCGACGCACCTGATCGCGAACGCGATGCATGATCCGCCTGGCCTTCGTGAACGCGGACCATGCCACGCGAACGCGAAGGTTTAAATGCCTGGACAGAACCTGCAGTTTTTCTGCAGATTTTTTTGCCAAGTCCAAATGCCCAGTTGATGGTCCGAAACCATCCCGAGGCTCCCGGGACCCCAACGAAAACCACCAACATACTCCAAAACATGATACGGACTTGTTCAAATCATAAAAACGCCATACTAAACATCAAAATCACCATTCTCACACGAATTCAAGCCTAAGTTTCTTCAAAACTTTCAAAACTAACATTCAATCCAAAACCCAATCAAACGATATCCGAATGACCTAAAATTTTGCAGACATATCCAAAATCACTTAACGAAGCTATAAAAATTGTCGAAATTCCATTCCGACCCCCGGATCAATATATCACCTACCATCCGGTTTTCGCCAAAATTCAACCTTCGCCAATTCAAGCCTAAAAATGCACCGGACCTCCGAATTCAATTCCGATTGCTCTCCTAAGTCATAAATGATCCCCCGAAACTAGTCGAATCATCGAAATCCGGTTCCGAGCATTCTAACTCAATAGTCAACTCTAGGTTGACTTCTCATATTCAAGCTTTCTTCAAACATACTATTTACTTCATTTTCAACCCGAATCACTCCTAACTCACCCGATATATTCAAATACTGATTTAAAAGCATAAGATGTGTAAATGAAAGATAACGGGGTGGTAATTCCCGTAACGATGGGCCGGGTCGTTACATTCTCCCAAACTTAATCGAACGCTCGTCCGCGAGCGGGTTTAGAAACATACCTGGAGCATCAAACAAGTGAGGATATCTGCTCCGTATCTCCTGCTCGGTCTCCCAAGTTGCTTCCTCCACGGGACGACCTTTCCACTGCACTTTTACTAAAGCTATGTCCTTGGATCTCAGCTTACGAACCTGTCAAACCAAAATGGCAACTGGTTCCACATCATAAGTCAAATCCTCATCTATTTGTATCGTGCTGAAGTCTAACATATGAGATGGGTCTCCGACATACTTCCGGAGCATGGATACATGGAACACCGGGTGAACTCCCGACAAACTGGGTGGCAAAGCAAGCATATAGGCCACCTCCCCAACTCTCCTAAGCACCTCAAAAGGTCCAATGAACCTTGGGCTCAACTTTCCTTTCTTTCCAAACCTCATAATACCCTTCATAGGCGAAACCTTCAGCAACACCTTCTCACCTACTGAATAAGACACATCTCGGACCTTCCGGTCCGCATAACTCTTCTGACGCGACTGAGTCGTGCGAAGTCTTTCCTGAATCACCTTTACCCTGTCTAAGGCATCTTGGACTAACTCTGTCCCCAACAACCTAGCCTCACCACGCTCGAACCAACCGACTGGAGACCTACACCGCCTCCCATATAAAGCTTCATACGGTGCCATCTGAATGCTGGACTGATAGCTATTATTATAAGCAAACTCCGCAAGAGGCAAGTAATCGGCCCATGAACCACCAAAATCAATGACACAAGCACGCAACATGTCCTCCAATATCTGAATAGTATGCTCAGACTGCCCGTCCGTCTGTGGATGAAATGATGTGCTCAGCTCTACCTGTGAACCCAACTCTCGCTGAAATGTCTTCCAGAACTGAGAAGTGAACTGGGTACCTCTGTCTGATATAATAGAAATGGGAACTCTATGAATCTCACTATCTCACGGATGAATATCTCTGCCAACCGCTCTGAGGAATAAGTAGTACACACTGGGATGAAGTGAGCTGACTTGGTCAACCTATCCACCACCACCCAAACCGAATCAAACTTCCTCGCTGTCCGAGGGAGTCCACTGACAAAGTCCATAGTAATCCTTTCCCACTTCCACTCAGGAATATCAATACGCTGAAATACACCACCAGGTCTCTGATGCTCGTACTTGACCTGCTGACAGTTTAGACACCGAGCCACATGGCTTACAATATCTTTCTTCATCTTTCTCCACCAGTAATGCTGCTTCAAATCCTGGTACATCTTCGCGGCTCCTGGGTGAATAGAATACCGCGAGCTGTGGGCCTCCTCCAATATCAACTCACGAAGGCCGTCAACATTGGGCACGCATATCCGGCCCTGCATCCGCAATACACCATCACTATCAATAGTGACATCTCTGGCATCATCATGTTGAACTCTGTCCTTAAGGACAAGTAAGTGTGGATCATCATACCGGCGCTCTCGGATACGATCATATAAAGAAGAACGAGCTACTACACAAGCCATCAACCGACTGGGCTCAGAAATATCCAGCCTCACCATCTGATTAGCTAACGCCTGAACATCAACTGCTAGGGGTCTCTCCCCAACTGGAATATACGCCAAACTGCCCATACTAATAGCCTTCCGGCTCAATGCATCAGCCACTACATTGGCTTTCCCGGGATGATACAAGATAGTAATATCATAGTCTTTAAGCAACTCAAGCCATCTCCGCTACCTCAAATTTAGATCTTTTTGCTTAAACAAATGCTGAAGGCTGCGGTGGTCTATATATACATCACAAGATACACCAAATAGGTAATGCCTCCAAATCTTCAAGGCATGAACAATAGCAGCTAACTCGAAATCATGAACAGGGTAGTTCTTCTCGTGGGGCTTTAGCTGACGAGAAGCATATGCAATAACTCTACCATCTTGCATCAACACACAACCGAGCCCAACTCTAGAAGCATCACAATACACCGTATATGACACCGAGGCTGATGGTAACACAAGTACTGGAGCGGTGGTCAAAGCCTCCTTGAGCTTCTGGAAGCTCTCCTCACATTCATAAGATTACACAAATGGAGCATTCTTCTGTGTCAACTTAGTCAACGGTGAAGCAATAGATGAGAAACCCTGAACAAACCGGCGATAATAGCCTGCCAAGTCGAGAAAACTCCTGAATCTCTGTAGCTGAGGAAGGTCTGGGCCAATTCTGCGCTGCCTCGACCTTCTGTGGATCAACCCTAATACCCTCACTGGACACTACATGTCCCAGAAAACCGACAGTATCAAGCCAGAACTCACACTTAGTGAATTTTTCATAGAGCTTCTCTTCTCTCAACCTCTGCAATACCACTCTCAAGTGCTGTGCATGCTCCTCCTAGCTGCGTGAATATACCAGAATGTCATCAATAAACACAATCATAAAAGAATCAAGGTACGGCCGAAATACACTATTCATCAAGTGCATGAATTCAGCTGGGGCATTAGTCAACCCGAAAGACATCACCAGGAACTCGTAGTGCCCATATCGCGTCCTGAACGCTGTCTTCATAATATCCGAGTCCCTGATCTTCAACCGATGATAGCCCGATCGAAGATCAATCTTAGAAAATACACTAGCTCCCTGGAGCTGATCAAATAGGTCCTCAATACGAGGTAATGGGTACTTATTCTTCACTGTTACCTTGTTCAGCTGCCTGTAATCAATGCACATTCTCATTGTGCCATCTTTCTTCTTCACGACCAACACCGGTGCACCTCAAGGTGACACACTCGGACGAATGAAACCCTTATCTAAGAGTTCCTGAAGTTGTTCCTTCAATTCTTTTAACTCCTCTGGTGCCATGCGATAGGGAGGAATAGAAATGGGCTGAGTGCCCGGCACCAAGTCAATACCAAAGTCAATATCTCTATCAGGCGGCATGCCTGGCAGGTCTGCTGGAAATACATCCGGAATCTCCCTCACAATGGGGACTGAATCAAGACTGGTTGTCTCATCCTCAACATTTCTAATGAAGGTCAAATAAGATAAACAACCCTTGTCAATCATTCGTTGGGCCGTTATATAAGAAATCACCCTGTCGGAGACATAATCAGTCAAACCACGCCACTCGATCTTCGGATTACCTGGAATAGCTAGTGTGACTGTCTTGGCATGACTGTCCAGAATCGCATGGTAAGGAGATAGCCAATCCATGCTTAGAATTACATCAAAGTCTACCATGCCCAGTAGTAATAGATCAACTCGGGTCTCCAGACCCCCAATAGTAATAAGACAGGATCGATATACCTGATCCACAACAACAGTATCCCCCACTGGGGTAGACACATGTACGGGCAAAGCAAGAATACCATGGGTCATACCTAAATGATGTGCAAAATAAGTAGAGACATAAGAATAGGTGGATCCGGGATCAAATAAAACAGAAGCATCCCTGTGGCAGACTGAGATAATACCTGAAATGACCGCATCTGAAGCACTAGCATCCTTCCTATCCGGAAGAGCATAGAAATGAGCATGGCCTCCACCAGTACGATCCTCACCCCTAGGGCGACCTCTGGATACCTGGCCACCAGTCCTAGCCGACTGTGCTGGCGCTGAAGAAACATGAGTAGAAGACGAGGGATGATCCCTCTGCTGAGACCGCTTACGAAGCCACTGAGGACACTCTCTCCTGATATGGCCCTAGTCACCGCACTCAAAACAACGGCCTGAAGATGGAAGAAGGGGCTGATGAGGACCCCTCGCTGTAGATGAATACTATGCTGAGGAAGTAGGAGCAGAGCTCTAGGCTGGAAGAGCACTCAATGCAGGCTGACTCTGCTGACGACCCTGCTGACCCTGATGACCCTGACGGCCACGATCTGATGAACCACTATCTGATAAAACCCCATTGGACTCTGCACGTCCAGACTGATGAGACCTGAAAGAACGACCTCTGCTATACTGAGATTGGCCCCTGGACGGAGCACCACTGTAACTGCCAGTACCACGAGGCATCTTAGCCTCTCTCTCCTCCCGCTCTCTACGGCGATCTGTCTCAATATGGCGGGCAGCATCAACCACCTCCTCAAAGGTAACTGCCGAAACTATCTCCCTCGTCATCAAAATGCGGATGGGATAAATAAGGCCATCAATAAATCTCCGAATACTCTCTCGGTCTGTAGGAACCATCCACATGGCATGACAGGCCAGCTGTGTGAATCTCATCTCATACTGATTAACCATCATTTCTCGCTACTTCAACCACTCGAATTGACGTCGCAGCTCCTCTCTCTGAGAACTGAGGCACGTACTTCTCCAAAAATACCGTGGAGAACTGCGGCCAAGTGAGGGGCACTGCCCCAGCGGGCCTACTCCTCTCAAAATCCTCCCACCACTGAAATGCTGCACCTGTGAACTGAAAAGTGGTGAATGAAACACCGCTGGACTCTAGAATACCCGCGGTGCGAAGCATGCACCTGACATCTGTCAAGAAAACCCTGGGCGTCCTCGCCCTCAGCACCACTGAATGTCGGAGGCCGTAGCCTCTCAAATCTCTCCAAACGACACTGCTCATCGTCGGGCAAAGCTGGAACCATATAAGCAGGAGCTCGTGCAATGGGCGCAACTGGCTGGACTGGCTCGGGTGTGTGAGCCACGGGGGTCTGATTTCCTCCCCCTGCCTGCGAAGAAGATACTGCAGCAGTAGCTGCAACTACCTGTGCCAAGCCCTGTGCACACTGATAAGATCTGAGCCAAGGTCTCCTGAAGACCCGGTATCACAATAGGCACTGCCGGTGCCTGAACCTGAGTTGCCCGAGCTTTTGCCGCTGGAATCTGGTCCTGAGTCTGGGCCACTGGTGCAGGAATCTGACCTTGAGCCTGGTCAGCTTATGGGTCAGCAGGTGCTGGTACTGCTGCCCTATCTCTACCACGACCACGGCCTCTAGGTGCCAATGGTGGTCATCCGCCACGTCTGCTAGCATGTGTTCTCGCCATCTACGAGAGAATAGAATATGGAAAAATTTAATTTCAAGATAACACAAATCGCACGATATGAATCTAAGAAAACGAGGTTTTTCCTAAAGTTTCTGTAGCCCTCCGAGGATAGATACGGACGTCTACGTACGGATTCGCGAAAACCTACTAAACCGGCTCATGACTCGCGAGTCCTAATAACCTAGGCTCTGATACCAACTTGTCACGACCCAAATCCGGTCGTGATGGCGCCCAACAATCAAGCTAGGCCAGCCAGACGAACAATTTTTGATTACATCAAATACCAGTCCCAAATGGACAACCCAAGAAGAATATATGAGTTTAAGGACTCCAATAATAATAATAATGAACAAAATACTGACACTCCCAAAGATCCGGTGACACAAGTCTAGAGCCTCTAGCAAAACCCAATAGGAATAGAGAGTACTGTATAGAAATACTCAAGTCTGAATACAAAATACAAATAACAACTGGAAAGGAGAGGAGAAGCTAGGTTCTGCGAACGTAGGCAGCTACCTCAGCAACTCGATATGACACTGCAAACGCTGGAATTGCCTGTCTACTGCTCCTGAGTACCTGAGTCCGCACACAAAAGGTGCAGGGAGTAGGGGTGAGTACTAAGTACTCAGTGAGTAATAAATATATACAAGTAGCTGAAAATAAGAAATCCACGGAATACCACATAATGAAGCTAAACTACAGTTCGAATCTCCTACGAACTAGCATCAACAATACAATACAACTACCACAGAGTAATTCGACAAATAAAGATGCAATGCAATGCACATATCCGCTACGGCGTGTAGCCCGATCCATCTAACGTCGACGGAACTCACTTGGGGTGTGTACAAACTCCGGAGGGGCTCCTACAGCCCAAGCGCAATACTGCTGCGGCGTGCAGCCCGATCCTCATAACAACCACTGCGGCGTGCACCCCGATCCATCCTCAGTCCACATAAATCAAATAAGTCACAAAAACAGTTCATTCTTCTTAATTTCCAATTCCCAGTTCGTAATTTATGAAAAATACTTAACTTTTATTTAATTTGCAAAAACCGGTGACTTAACATTTCAAAAAGGTGATTTCAATTTCCAGGACTGAGATCAGTGATTTAAGCAAATATAGCTATCACATAAATATTATCCTCTAAGGACACTACAGATTGGCACAAGGCCCCAAACAAGGCTTACCTCCCACAAATATATCAAATACAGTGTATTTCCAACACTAATAACATATTATTCATTTCCGGGATGGACCAAGTCTAAATCCCCAGTCACAATCAATCCCGCACCTGCCACGGTGTACGATCCATGCCCTACTAGCGTCACAATGTGCTAAGCCGAGGTTTCGAACCCTCAGGCAACCAAATACACAAACTACTCACCTCTAGCCGGTCGTAGATTCGTCCGCGATGCCTTTTCCTTTGAAATTCGCTCCCTCGTGCGTAGAATCTAGTCAAACCACAATAATTATATCAAATATGGTCAAAGAATCATAAACCATTTCAATTTACATAAAATTCACATAAATACACCAAGTTGGTAAAACCCGACCCCGGGCCCACTACTCAGAAAATTCCAAAATTAGCACCAACGCGATCCTTATCGAAATCGGAGTTCAAATGGCCTCCCAAAACTCAAAATCCCGTTTTCAATATCCAGGCCACATTTCTTCAAGATTTCTACCCAATTTCATGATGATTGATGTTAATTCTACCATAAAATGATGTTTTTGAGTTAAGAATCTTACCTCCGATGAATACCCGATGACTTCTCAGTGATTACCTCGAGTTTTCTTCTCTCTAGGGCTCAAAATTGTGTTTTTGGGGTATAAACCCACGACCCCTCTGTTCTGTGATTTTATTCACTGCCAGAGAAATTTGCTCTACGCGTTTGCGTGAGCTCCCACGCGTTCGCGATGCTCATTTTCCAGTTACTCTTCGCGACCGCGACGTCAACCACGCGTTCGTGATGCTCAAACTCCCAGCCGCCCAAATTCCTTCTACGCGTTCGCGACTCCCAGTCACGCGAACGCGATGGTTCACTCCAACTGACCTACGCGAACGCGACACCAGGAACGCGATCGCGAAGCACAAGGCTCCTGGACTACGCGAACGCGATGTACCTGATCGCGAACGCGATGCATGATCCGCCTGGCCTTCGCGAACGCGGCCCACGCCACGTGAACGCGAAGGCTTAAATGCCTGGACAGAACCTGCAGTTTTTCTGCAGATTTTTTTTCCAAGTCCAAATGCCCGGTTGATGGTTCGAAACCATCCCGAGGCCCCCGGGACCCCAACGAAAACCACCAACATACTCCAAAACATGATACGGACTTGTTCAAATCATAAAAACACCGTACTAAACATCAAAATCACCATTTTCACACGAATTCAAGCCTAAATTTCTTCAAAACTTTCAAAACTAACATTCAATCCAAAACCCGAACAAACGATGTTCGAATGACCTGAAAATTTCCAGACATATCCAAAATCAATTAACGAAGCTACAGAAATTGTCGGAATTCCATTCTGACCCCCGGATCAAAATATCACCTACCATCCGGTTTTTGCCAAAATTCAACCTTCGCTAATTCAAGCCTAAAACTACACCGGACCTCCGAATTCAATTCCGATTGCTCTCCTAAGTCATAAATGATCCCCCGAAACTCGTCGAATCATCGAAATCCAGTTCCGAGCATTCTAACTCAATAGTCAACTCTAGGTTGACTTCTCATATTCAAGCTTTCTTCAAACATACTTTTTACTTCATTTTCAACCCGAATCACTCCTAACTCACCCGATATATTCTAATACTGATTTAAAAGCATAAGCTTTTTAAATGCAAGGTAACGGTGTGGTAATTCCCGTAACGACGAGCCGGGTCGTTACAGTAATATAGTAAGGAACCGGGTCCTTTGTTCTTCTAAGATATCTCAAAATACTTACATTAGTCATCATACGAGAATCCTTTGGATTTGACTGAAACCTTGCACAACTTTGAGCATGATGGTTGGTTTACTTGTAGTGCCATATATGAGTGATTCAGTGATATCTCTATGCATGGTTTGATTTAGAGGAGAATTGTGGTCATCCATATCTAGGTGTGTAGCTATGTCAATGGGAATGCTGATGACATGTGATGCT
>JASVEL010011530.1:0-139197 GCA_032618575.1 Nicotiana noctiflora | reverse complement strand
TAACGTGATTGTCAGAACTGGGTCTAGAATCCTTCACGCATGACATGGCATCGGAATCAACACATGCAGAACTGTACAAAAGGAAAAATAAAGAAAAATAAGGCAAAAAGTGAAGAAAAGGAAAACCGCATTTCATTGATAAAAAAGAACGAACAAAGTTCGGGATACATTTTGATTTTCTTTTCATGAGGGGATGGGAGAACTATAAAAATAACAATTTTGGGAAAGCAATGATGAAATTTTGGAGCTAACTACCAAGACTCCTTCCTGATAGGGAAAGGAGTAGCTTCCCAATTGTTCAACATGATTCCGGGTCCCACAAACTGCACATCCATTTTGCTTGTGCCTTCCCCCACTTCAACCATATTCACCTCCCAAAACATCTTCTCAAAACTCAGCATTTCTTCATCAGGTCGGGTCTCAATGTACTTTGTCGCAGTAGATGTCCGATATTTTGTACCAGGCTTGAGGAAGGTGTCGGATAGTTTGGGTATAGGCTTAGGCAAGGTCCAGCTCTTTTTGGCTTTTGAGGCTCTCTGGATGTCGGCAAAGGTGGGTTTGAACCCTAAGCCGAAAGTACCTTTGTTTTCTGGAAGCTGAACCGGCTGAATAACTCCCTGCAATGCTTTGCCCAATCCCTTCCCCGGTGCAAACCCATTTCTAAGCATCTCTTTGGCCACCATCACAGCAGTTGGTGCCACCATAGGGATTGGCAACTTCTCCCCTTCAGCAATTCCGTTTACCACAATAGCATCTGTCACTTGGTAGACCCAAGGACCTCTATCTCCGTCAGTATCATCAAACGGTGTCACCATATTGCAAGCATTTTCTTCCCCATGTACAACAATCTCCTGTTGCTCCCACTCGAATTTGACTATCTGATGTAAAGACGATGGTACTGCCTTGGCCGCGTGGATCCAGGGTCGGCCTATCAACAAATTATATGACACAGCAATGTCGAGCACCTGGAATTCCATAGTAAAATCCACAGGACCGATAGTCACCTCCAGAATAATGTCTCCCAATGTGTTTTTACCCCCATCATCAAATCCTCTCACGTTTATACTGTTCTTCCGGATTCTGTCCGGACTGATGTTTAGCTTTCCCAAAGTCGACAACGGGCAAATGTTAGCGCTTGATCCGTTGTCTATCAACACTCTGGTCACTACCGACTCTTCGCTCTTCACCGTAAGGTACAGCGCCTTATTGTGCTCGATTCCCTCAATAGGCAATTCCTTATCTGAGAATGTGATCCTATTAGACTCAAAAATCTTGTTGGTAATCTTTTCCAGGTGGCAAACTGATATGTTTTCTGGAACATGAGCCTCATTCAGTATCTTTATCAGAGCCTTCCTGTGTTCTTTCTGAGTGTATTAGCAAAGATAGCAAAGAGATCTGCGCAGGGGTCTTCCTCAACTGCTCAATTACAGAATAATCCTATGACTTCATCTTCTTGAGGAATTCCTCCGCTTCTTCTTCTGACACTGGTTTCTTCAATTGGTTCTCTTTTACCGCTTTCATTTTTCTCAATTCTTCTGGAGCAAAGCATCTTCCAGACCGGGTGAGACCGTGGGTTTCATTAATTTCCCCAGGCACCTCTTTTCCTTTATAAACCACTGCTACCTTGTTGTAATTCCAAGGTACAGTCTTTGTGCTCACTACCGGCATATGCACCACCGGCCTTATAATTACTAGCTCCGTACTCACGCCTTTCACAGTCACTATCGACTTTACGCCTGGCACTACCACTTTCAAACCCTCCACCACTACTGGCTTTCCTGTTGGTTCTTCAGCAATCACTTTTTCTTTCACGGCTTCCTTTTCTACTTTTCCACTTAACTTTATCATCATCATAGACTGAGATGGTTTCTGACTGCTATCACTTTGCACCAATTCTATCATGTGTGTCTCATGGTGATTTGGCAGCGGATTCTGGGTGATGTTCGGAGCTTCTGGAGCCTGAACTTCAATTCTCTTATCGTCGATGAGATCTTGAATGGCATTCTTCAACTGCCAACATTTTTCGGTATCATGGCCCAATGTCCCCGAGCAATACTCACACCTAACTGACGGATCAAGGTTTTTCGGGGGTGGTTTTGGAACTTTAGGTGCAATCGGGCTTAGCATCCCCAACTCTTTCAATCTATGATAAAGGCCGGTATATGATTCCCCCAGTGGGGTGAATGTTTTCCTTGCCTTGTTTCTCCACTCTGAGTCAGGCCTGGGCCTGTTTTGTTTTCTGTAGGGTTTAGAGGTTGGGTATGTGTTCTGGGTGTGGTAAACATTGTGTGGGGTTTGGCCTCTCCACACAAGTGGTGGTGGCGGTGGGTAGGCTTGGGCTTGTGGGTGGTGGTAGTGTGGGACTGTTGGTGGGTATGGTGGTGGTGGTGGGTTATATGGGGTTGATGTGTTGTATGGGTTTGGCGGGTAAGATGGTGGTGGTGGGTTATATGGGTTGATGGGTTTGGTGGGTGTTGGTGGTAGGGTCTTGGTGGGTGATGATGCGGGTTACGGTTCCATGGCCTGCTCTCTACAGTTGCTACCTCTTCCTTTTTCTTCTTTCCCATTGCTCCCCCGTTTCCAGTTTGTATTGCTTGATTGGTGGCCTTAATGGCCGAAAAACTCATGATTTTATTTGTTTTCAAACCTTCCTCCACAAAGCTTCCCATCTTCACGACTTCATTGAAACTCTTCCCAATCGCCGACACTAAACGACCGTAATATGTAGGCTCCAAAGCCTGTAGGAAACAATCCACCATCTCCCCTTCCTTCATGGGTGGATCTACTCTTGCAGCCTGCTCCCTCCATCCGAAACCGAACTCCCTGAAGCTTTCCCCTGGCTTCTTCTCCATTTTTGTAAGGGATAGTCTATCAGGTATGATCTTTAAGTTGTACTGAAAGTGATTTGCAAAGGCTTGTGCAAGGTCATCCCATACGAACCACCTTGTATGGTCTTGTCGGGTGTACCACTCTAAAGCTGAACCACTCAGACTCTGGCTGAAGTATGCCATCAATAACTCATCTTTACCCCCCTGCACCTCTCATTTTGCTACAGTATCCCCTGAGGTGGGCCACCGGATCTCCGTGTCCGCTATACATATCGAATTTTGGCAACTTGAATCCCACGGGGAGCTGCACTTCAGGGAATAGACATAAGTCCTTGTAGGCCACACTCACCTGCCCTCCTAATCCTTGCATAGTGCGGAAGGCATCCTCCAGACTTTTCACTTTTCTGGCCATCTCTTCTTGCCCTGCACTCTTTGCAATTCTTTCTTCACTTGTTTCTATCAACGGAGCATGAGACTCATGTTGTCGGAAAGATGGTTCTGGAGGGTAGTAGTGAGGATCATGTATATGAAACACCGGTTCACTGGAGGATTTGTGCATAGCAGCGGGTGGAGGTGCCACATACACTGGTGCAACTTGGGGTATGTGAGGTGGTGCTTGTTTGACTGGAGGTGGTGGTACCTGGGAGGTGGAGGCATAATAGTGGGGGTAATCAGGGTATGTGGAGGATGAATTCATTGTAGGTGGTTCAGGATCGGGGTTGGTCTGGAGGGATATATGCGGGGTTGGCAGGGTAAGCTGGCAGGGGTTGACCTCTAGACCAGGCCTGGTACATCTCGGCCATCTGCTGCCTCAGTTTGTACATTTCCTCCTTCATTCCTGCTACATCCACAATCTCCTCTTCATGAGCAGGATCCACGATAGTTGCCTCAATTTCTTGGGACACAACTTTCGTCATCTTCTTGTATCTTGTATTGTATGGGTGGGTAGCCAGAATGCCAGTTACCAAGAAAATCCGAACTCACAAGCATCAACACCCATTAGTTGTTAGCGCATGAATAAAATGCAATGATTTTAAAAAAAACAAACACATTTCCTCGAGTCGTCATGCATCATCCCGGCCGCTGCTCATTTGGACCAATCACTTTTCCCTTTTTCCCCTCTTTTTCTTCTCTTGCTTTTTATTTCTCTCTCTTTTTCTTCCATAATTACGTTCCTATTTATTTGCCTAGCGAATTTAAAAGAAATGACATAAAGCAAAAGAATTGATAACAACACTTGATTTTCCATTGATAATTCAAAACATTGATTACAAGGTGATGTTATAAAAGGAAAAATATAAAAGATGATGCATGCCCTATGAGTACATTAATGCTCCTAGTGCTCGCGAGGCATCGTTCGGCCTTGCCGCGGGCCTATATGCTAATCCCCTTTGGAGCCTATCTAGGTCAGACATGACTTGTTGCACGAAGAACTTCACTGCTGATACAAAGGTTCCTCGAGACATATCTTCACATAGTTGACTCTTCCGGGTGATGTATTGGGCAATGCGAACAATCTTCTCTCGGATGACCCCCTTTTCTTGCAATAACCAGCTTATTTGTTCAGTGCGAGCATCCAAGGTATGTTGGTTATCTTTTTGCACTTGCTGCAGCTCCAATTCTAATCTAGCCATAGTTGTGTAACAATGCTCTCTCTCTTCTTCAAGATCCTCGATAATCTTGTTACTTTTAACCGTGGCTGAAATTATTTCCTTTCTAAGCTGAGCTACCTAAAAATCGTGCTTGTCTTGTAATTGCCGAACCAACTTGGCTCTTTCCTTAGCATCTCTGTCTATTTGCTTCCGAGCCCTGACTAATTCCTTTTCAGCTTTGTCCAAGTCGAAGCTGTAGTCATTTACTTTGCGCCGAAGAATCTCAATTAATTTCTCATCCCGGGCTAAGCGAACCGGGGTCTCGGATGCAATTTTCATTTGAGCCATTTGAGCCTTCAACATCTCATTTTCTTTCTTCAGCTGTTTCTTCTCCACTTCATCGGATGCTGCTTGTAAACCACTTTCGAAATGGAGATTTCTCAATTTATCCTCCAACAAGCTGATTTTGGCCTTGTATTCTTTTTCCTTGGCCACCCAGTTCTGATTCTCCTTGGATTGCTCTATCAAATCTTGCAAGTGAGGTCTCTTCGAAATACGTTAGTGCTCAACCCCTCGTCGGTACCATGTGGAGTATCCAGGCGACATTTCTCCCTTTGCTCTATTCGGCACACAAGTATCGATCTTCAAGTTTTGGCACTCATTCCAGATTTGCCGGATCTTTGCTTCCGGGAATTGCCCATCCGGACCAATCTCTACAGTTTGCAGACTGAGGTCCCCATCTCTCAGGATAATTTGACACCTACCCAACTGTCGTAGGGCCCTGTATGGGGCATAAGGTTGTATGCTCTTCAAACCCATGATAAAAAATGGCGATCCCTCCGTTGGCATATACATTACCTCGTCAAGAGGTAGCAGTCATACGTCCAATCGATTTGACCATCAGTTAGTGATCGAAGATACACAATCCAACCTTGGACTCCCTCCGGCAACTTTACTTCTTTTGTTCTCGTACTGAACTCTTCCAAACATGTCCGTTCAGCCTAACCATAACTCGAGAACGAAGGATGGTGGCATAGATGTTCAATTAGCCAGGATTTGCAAGATCAAGTTACACCCTTCAAAGAAATTGGCTCCCGCTTTGCACGCAGTCAGAGCACGGTAGATGTCCGCTACGATCATTGGGGCTAGAGTACAATTATCTTGTACTATCAGTGTGGTAGCTACCCCGGCAACTTTTATGTTGATATGTCCATCTTTCCTCGGGAATACGACAATTCCTAGAAATGCCACCAAAAATGCAAACCTCCAGTGTTCCTCCCATTTCGCTCGGTTGGACTTGCAGCATAACTTGTTTGTGAGGTCATTGAAACCCCCAACGTGTCCAAACCTACTGTATATGAAGCTTAAGGAACAAAACCCGTTGGCCAGATCTTCATTATGAACATTCCCGGCAATTTTCAAAGAGTCGAGGAAACGATGTACTGTCACTGTCCTCGGAGATACCGGATATTTTCCTTTTAGCGGGACCTCGGTCTTCCCGATGTAGAAGGCAATCTCCTCCAAAGTAGGGGTGAGTTCAAAATCTGGGAAATGCAATACATTGTGTGCCGGATCCCAAAACGTGACCAACGCTCTAATCACATCGCCTCGGGGAACCATGTCTAATAACCCCGTAAGGCCTTTTAAGTAACTTTTGACCCAGTCTTGACCATCTGATCCCATGTCTTGCCACCATAATTTCAGCTCCAAAGGGATTTTATTTAGGGAGAAATGTTCATTCATCATTGTGCTCGTCCTGCACATTTATTAAGGCGATTTTATTTAGAAAAAAGGAAAATCTTTTTCAATGCAAGTTTTCATTTTTGAAGGAAAGGAAAGAAAATGACTTTCGAAGTGGCCATTTTTGCTAAAACAGCCTTCCGGCGTCCTTTCGGAACATTCGGCCATTTCCAAAAATAGCGATCACCTCGATTATTTGAAAGGAAAATCTTTTTGGTCTTTTTTTTTTAAAGTGTGGTTGGACCCGTTTAAGGGTTGCCTACGTATCCCACCTAATGGCGAGAATCAAACCTGCGTAGTTCGGTTCAGATTAATTGACCAATTTATTTCAACAACAAAACCATTTTTTCAAATTTTTTTTTTTGGATTTTCCGGATACCCATTTTCACTAACTCTTGTTTCTCTCTTCTTTTTTTTCAACAATTTTTCTACCCTCGGGATTTTCGCCGGTCCGCATAATGATCAAGGACAACTAAAAATGCAACACATAATATGTTCGGTCTTAATTACCGGGTCACCTGTCCCAGACGGACCCAACCCCTATGTTGAGTCCCCTAAGTCAGATATGATGCAAATAAACATCCTAGACCTAGGTTCAATATCCTGAAGTTTTCATATGGTGCTAGACCGTGTACCCGAGCGGACAACTCGGATCGAGGAGGGGGCTACGTACCGGGGACCCGCGGGATTGTCCGGCTTAGTAATTTGTCTGGCCTCTTTTCTTATTTTGGTATTGACACTAACATAAAGGGGAGTCTCAACCAGTAAGCACATCCCTGAGGTAAGAAGAGAAGGGTTTTCGGCACAATTTTTAAATACAATGCACGTAATATCAAAGCGGTAAACATATAGCACATTGATCAAAAACATATAGTGAAATCAGATATAATATAAAACAGCAATTTAACTGAGCTCGAATTCTTCAACCCTGAACCGAAGTTCTGGGTTTCTTATGCCCAGCAGAGTCGCCAGAGCTGTCACACCTCCTTTTTTCTTAATACCGAAAATGTCCCAACTATTTACTATTACATCCCGAAAAGGGACTGTGACGACCCAAAGGGTCATCACTAGTTTTCCTCAATTGACCCGCGCTTTCGAGGCCTTGAAAACCTCATTTTATATTGGCTCGATTTATGTGCATAGTCCGGGCATGTAGCCGGAAAGATTTTGTGCTCGAATATGTGAATTCTGGATAAGGAATTCTGTTAACCCGGGAGAAGGTGTTAGGCACTCCCGAATTCCGTGGTTTTAGCACGGTCGCTCAACTGCTCTTTTTGCTTTTATCTGATTTCTTTTTATATTTTAACTAGGTGCTTTTAATGTTCCGCCTTTTAATTTTAGAAGAATTGCGACGTCACGAAAACACATTTCGAGTCACACCGCAACTGGTACGCCTGTGACTTTAATGCATTTCAGTTTCGCCGAGAGTAAGATTTGGGTCACATAAACGCGCACCCGTATTTAGGAAAGTAATTTATTTACAAATTGTGCCAAAGGTTCTATCATCTTTATTAACTTTGGGAAAGACCGTGAAATTCACTAAACGGTCTTCCCGAGTCTAAGTTTTTACAATTAATTTGAGGGCCCCGCAATTGTGTATTTAGTGCGGCGAGGCTCATCTCACTTTTATTAACAATATAATTCTAAAATGACTACATTTCCTATTTTTTAGTTTTTATAAATAAAGAAATCTCATAATTAATTTAGAAATTAAAAATGCAATACTTATCTTATTTATGACAAAAACATTAATGAAACAGATTTTAATCTATGTTTAAACAAAAAAGATATTTTTTTTCGGAATTATTTTATTATTATTATTATTATTTTATAAATACTAAATTTCTTAACTTAATAAAAGAAACTAACTAAAACAATATTAAAGCTTGAATGGTAATATAAAAAAGACCAATAAAATCATTTATTCAAAATTATCAAAAACTATAATAACATTAAAGCTTGCATGATAATAAAATCATTTATCCCCAATTATTTAAAACTAAGTTTATAAAAAAACAGAAATCACAAATCAATTGTAATTTTTATTTAAATTCGTTTTTTTAAAACAACAAAAATCCTAATTGATTACATACTTAAAGAAAAATATTTTATTTGCTACATTTGGACAAATATTTTAAAAAATAAAATAGACATTACTTAAATTAAAACTAAAAATAAAAGTGCAAAACCAACAACTAATATATGTACAAGCTAAACCACTCTTATAACTAATTTAGACTCATATTTTTTAATTTTTTACTATTTTTGAATTAAACCCTTGATATTACCTATTTACAACTATTTTCCAAAACCAAAATCAACCTTAATTATTTACACCAATATTTTGAGATGGTTAAACTTGAAAAGAAACAATTCTTATGTTATTAAAAATTCAAATCGTACCTAAATGCCTAATTTACGCAAAATAATTAAAACTCGCATTTTTATTGAACTTAATTACATATTAACAACTTAGTTTATTAAAGACAATATTAAAGAAGTTCTAATTAATTCGATTAACAAAAAAGTAATTCATTCTTCCTAAACAATTTGAACATTAATAAACACATTTATAATTATACTATTTAATAGTCATTTTTTAAAAAGTGAATTATTATTAATACAACAAAGCTTAATTATTTAAAGTTATCACAAAACTTACAGGAATATTAATATGGAATTTATTGAAACATAATCTGTAAAAGAAAATAGAAATAGAAACTATTTAAAATTTCAACAAAATTCTCATCTTTCCCATGTATTCATCTTATTATTTAAACATGATTAGGTATGTACCTGATATTGGAAATAAAAGAAATACCGGTGATCAACACAGCAAATAACAACACAGCAATATCACAGCAACAGCAACCTCAAAAATACCCAGTATCCGGATTTAATCAATGAGAATTAATAACCAGAATTGAACTTCAGAATAAGATTTGTAAAAATGGAAGACTAATTTTTTTTTTCAGATTTTTTGTTTTTCGTTTTTTTTTTCTTTTTTTTTTTCAGTATTTGCTAACACTCTTTAAGATTTTTTCAAATTCTTCTTTCTAAAATTTTTCTTCCCCCCCTTTTTTGAAATGAAATCTGATTCTTACATAAGCAAGACTAAACTCTTTCTTTAATTAAAAACAAACCACTATTAATTAAAAACTAAAAGTAAGATTTCCACTTTCTTTTATTTTAATCCCACTTTTTATTCCACTATGTTATGTTTTATTCTCTATTATACATATTCTACTAATACTTTTATTATCACTATCTTTTGTTTTGTTCCCCACTTTAATTTAGCAATAATTAAATAACTAATGGACAAAATAACTTTAACTCAAATAATTGACCATAATTTGATGACTAAAATACCCCTAACATTATTAAAAATTATTATTTTACCCCTTCAGCTATAACCAATACACCTAAAATCAAGCAACCAAAATATAGCAAATCTAACTATTTTTGAACAAATTTAACAACAATTCTAACAATCTTGACGAACAACCAAGAACAATCATGATTTTTTAACAACAAAATTTTAGATTCATAATAACAACAAACAAGTAACTTCAAATCACGTAAACATATCAAACAAACTATTTTAATTATGTAATTAAAATCCGAAATTAGAATTAAGCAAAATAATGAACCAAATTTAATCTAACAAACTCAATAATCATCTAAAATTCAAATTAAATATATCAATATCACAACCAAGATTTAGGATGTAAAATGATATGAACTATAATATTTCTATATTAACTTAACAAAACACATGATTAAAGTAAGAAAAAATGAAGAAATAACCAAGAACAGAATGAACAACAAGTAAGAAACAAAGTCAACCATATACTATCTAAATCCGAAAATATACGTATATATATATATATTTATATATATAGAACCGGTCTATATACATAGATATATTCATAATACATATAGAAATGAAAATACATATATATATATATATATATATATATATATATATATATATATATACATATACATATACATATACTGTCCGAGAAACAAAAATATATTTATATACATATAATATAGTCATATATACATATATATACATAAAGTATACATATATATACATAGTATATACATTCGCCGGAAAAATAAAAAAGAAAGAAAGAAAAGGAAGATGATGTTGCTGCCATGGATGTCGTCGAGGAGGGGTGCTGGAGGCGATGGGCAGGCTGGTTGGCCATGGAGGGGAGGGAGAGAAGAGAAGAAGAAGAAGGAGAGGAGGAGAGGGAATAGTGAATGTGGAGGCTTGTTTTGTTGTTATGTGTTTAGGGTTAGTATGAAAAAATAAAAAAATAAGGGGTATGGTTTATTTTGGTCAGATTTGGGGGGAATTTGATTGGGCTTGGGGTTTTGGGTTGGATAGAATTGATTTGGGCTTAGGGTTATTTCAAAAATTGGTCCAATTTCGAATTTCCTTCTATTTTTGTTCTCTTTTTATTACTAATTAATAAAAAAATGCTAAGATTAAATTATAAAAACCAAAATTATCTTAAAATACTAATTAACTCCAAATAATAATTATCATACAAAATTAAATATTAATTAAAATAAAATTGCATAATTTGGACTTTAAATGCTAAAAATGCAAAAAATACATATTTTTTGTGATTTTTCATTTTCGTAAAACAAACTTAATTATTCTTAATTGTAAACTTGAATTTTATATACAAATGCAAGATATTTTTTATATCTTATTTATTTAAACAAATAAATATGCACAGATAAATGCAAACAATTCAATAAAAATAACATAAAATTCACAAATATTGCAAACAACACAAAACTCTTTTATTTTGAATTTTTGGGAGTAATTCTCATATAGGGCAAAAATCACGTACTCACAAGCTAAGCACTTCATGGTGACATAATGGCTGATTTCTTCAATTTTTTTCTTGATCCTATCCCTTTCTCTGAGTAACTGTTCTATCCGCTGATTCTTCGCCCCCAATCTTCGAGCATTGTTGGTGACCTGGTCTAAAAGCCTATCCACTTGTTCTTGCAGTTGTATCATAAAATTGTGACAACGGTCTGCCCTGGCATCCCAGGCTTGTTTGAAAACCTGCTCCCTGAGGGTAACATTTGCTTTCCTCAGATTAGTGATGATCTCAGTATAATCTCTTTCCACTCGTTGTAGATGAAATGCCCGTTGATGCGCCCCCTTCTCCATCTAGTGTGGATCCTTGTTGTCTGAGCCTTCGACTCTTCCAACTCTCTTTGGACATCTACGACTTGATTTTCCAAACCCTTTATCACCCTTTCGTCTGATCGACTCCTCAACTGTCTGTCAGCATCTATTCTTATTCGCCGGATTTGAGCTTTCAAGAAGTCATTTTCCTGTGTCAACTTCTTTTTGTCACCTTCGTCGGCGGCAGCTTGCGTATCCTTTTCAAATTGGAGATCTTGGACCCGTTGCTCAATCTTCCCAATTTTCGTTCTGTAAACTTCTTCCTTGGCTAACCAGTCCCACTGTTCTTGTGACGCCTGTCACGACCCGGATTTCCCACCATCGGGGTCATGATGGCGCCTACTAAATGGAAGCTAGGCAAGCCAAATATTAATTACATCTCCATTAATTACCAATTTCTTATTATTAAAAATATATAAATTACAACGGAATAATCAAAATTAGCGGAAGACTTAGTCAAATATGATAAAGAAAACCCAAACATGATACACTACCCAAGACTGGTGTCACAATACTTACGAACTTCTAAGAATAATACACATAATTGTGTGAAAGAAAATACAAGCTGTTTATCTCGATTACATGAGATAACAGAATGAAAAGCATAGATAGAAGAGACCACGGGTCCTGCGGACGCCTGCAAGGCTACCTCGTAGTCTCAGTAGTCAAAAAATCCACAAGTTGCTACTGCCGCTGCTGCTGTCCGTAACCTGAATCTGCGCAAAAAGAGCGCAGAGTGTAGTATCAGCACAACCGACCCCATGTGCTGGTAAGTGCCTCGGCCTATCCCAGCGAACTAGTGACAAAGCTAAGGGCCAGCCACCCACATAAACCCGTATAGTTACAATATATATATATATATATATATATATATATATATATATATATATATATATATATATATATATATATATATATATATATATATATATATATATATATATATATATATATATATATAATAAATTATAAGGAAAGACTCTGCTCAGAAATAATAATCAATAACTCGTGATATCCAGAATATTATAATCAACAGAATAAATATTACTTCCATGTCTCAATTTCCTTTCTCATTTCATATCTCGTGGTAGGCGTACCACCCGTTCCCAACTATCACAGTAATTATATCTTGTGGTAGGCGTACCACCCGCTCCCAATTATATCAATAATTATATCTTGTGGTAGGCGTACCACCCGCTCCCAATTATATCAATAGGCTACCGGCAACTATGGCCAATGCCAAGATTTAAGTCACTTTGTGGTCGGCGTACCACACAATCCCAATTCATAAATATATAATTGGTCGGCGCGCCACACGATCCCAATTCATAAATATATATATTACCGGCATTTAGCCAATAATCTCTATATCAACAATATTTATAATTACCGGTTTTAAACCAATAATTGATAATAATTTCAACAATTTATCTTCATTACCGGTATAACACCAATAACTCTTAATCAACAATTTATTCATAACTAAATTCCTATTCCTTCAAGCTAAGATAGAACAAACACTTACCTCGAAAGTTTACGAACGATTCAATCCGTAGCAATGCCTTTTCCTTTTGAATTTGACTCCAATCCAATCGTATCTATACACAATTGATTTAATATCATCAATTCTACCTAACAAACTAGTTCATATTGCTAAATATGGTTTTTACAACATTCTGCTCGCCCGGAATAGTAAAAATCGACCCCAGGCCCACATAATCGAAACTCAAGTTTCGAACCAAAATAAGTTCACCCAATCCTCCATGAGTTCAAATATACAATTTGTTCTTAAGCTCGACTCCAAAACGAGGTCTAGATCGCAAATTCTTTGAAAACCCTTACTATACTCAATTCTCAATTTTTCTACCCATTTACACCTAATTAGGCTTAGGAATTCAAATAATATTGATGGAAAATGAAGAAAACGAGTTAAGAATCACTTACCCAAGAAGTCTGATGAAGAATCCCTCAAAAATCGTCCAAAAAGCTGTGGAGAAGAGAGGTGAACAGAAATGGGATTTTTATCCCGTTTCTGTTCTGTTTTGGAATTAAATTCACTGGGCAGCGAATTTGTTCTACGCGATCGCGTGAATCGGGTCGCGATCGCGGAAGGCAAATATTCAACACTACGCGATCGCGTGGACAATGCTGCGATCGCGTAGAAGAATTTCGCTCGGTGGCTCATTTGTACTACGCGATCGCGTGAAAAGGGTCGCGATCGCGTTGAAGGAGAACGGAAGGCTACGCGATCGCGTGCAGACGGCTGCGATCGCGTTGAAGAAGGACAGAAAGCTTCGCGATCGCGTGCAGACAACTGCGATCGCGTTGAGTAATTGACAAGGCAGTGCGATCGCGTGTACAAGGCCGCGATCGCGTAGAGTAAAATGTCTGTGTAAATATTGCAGAAAATCTGCCCGTTTTCTAAGTCCAAAAACACCCCGAACCACCTCCGAAACACTCCCGAGCCCTCGGGGCTCCAAACCAAATATGCACACTAACTCAAAAACATCATACGAACTTGCTCGCGCGATCAAATCGCTAAAATAACATCAAAATCAATGAATTGAGCCTTAAAACTCAAGAATTCTTTAAAATTCCATAATTTCTAAACTTTCCAATTTAAGGCCGAAACACGTCAAACGACGTCCGTTTTCAACCAAACTTCACAGGAAGCACTTAACCAATATATATGACCTGTACCGGGCGTCGGAACCAAAATACGAGCCCGATACCAGTACTTTTTAATCAAAATTCAGTTTCATTTTCCTTAAACATTTTCGGAAAACAATTTAACAGAAAAATTCTTTTACCGGGGTTCTAGACCTCGGATTTCAATTCCGGACATATGCCCAAGTTCCATATTTTTCTACGGATTTTCTGAGACAGTCAAATCATAGATCCGGGTCCGTTTACCAAAAATGTTGACTAAAGTCAACATATCAATATTAATATCAAAATTCTTCAACTTTTTCACATATTTCAACATAAATATCTTCCAGCTTTGTGCCCGGACTGTGCACGCCAATCGAGGCAACTATAAATGAGGTTTTCAAGACCTCAAAAGCTCGGAATGATTAATAAAACAAGTGATGACCCTTTGGGTCGTCACAATCTCCACCTCTAAAACAACCGTTCGTCCTCGAACGGACAAAAGAAAGAAGTACCCGAGTCAGGAAACAAATGTGGGTAGCGGCTCCGCATATCAGACTCGGACTCCCAGGTCGATGCCTCAGGAGGCTGACCTCTCCACTGAACACGCACAGAAGGATAACTCTTCGACCTCAACTGTCGAACCTGCCGGTCTAGAATGGCTACCGGCTCCTACTCGTAAGATAGATTATTGTCCAATTGGACGGTACTGAAGTCTAACACATGTGTGGGATCGCCGTGGTATCTCCGAAGCATAGATACATGAAAAACTGGATGCACGGCTGATAAGCTAGGCGGCAAAGCTAATCTGTAAGCCACCCCTCCCACTCTGTCTAGAATCTCAAATGGGCCAATATACCTAGGGCCGAGCTTGCCCTTCTTCCCAAACCTCATCACACCCTTCATAGGCGACACTCGGAGCAATACTCGTTCACCAACCATGAAATCTACATCTCGAACCTTGCGATCCGCATAAGTCTTTTGCCTAGACTGAGCTGAACGCAATCTCTCCTGAATAGTCTTGACCTTATCCAAGGCCTCCTGAACTAAGTCTGTACCCAACAACCGAGCCTCTCCCGGTTCAAACCATCCAACCGGTGATCGACATCGCCTACCATACAACGCCTCATACGGAGCCATCTGGATGCTAGATTGGTAACTGTTATTGTAGGCGAACTCCGCTAATGGCAGAAACTGGTCCCACGAGCCTCCGAAATCAATAACACAGGCTCGAAGCATGTCCTCTAGAATCTGAATAGTCCTCTCGGACTGGCCATCCGTCTGAGGATGAAATGCTGTACTCAACTGAACCTGGGTGCCTAACTCCTGCTGGACCGCTCTCCAGAACCGCGAGGTAAACTGCGTACCTCGATCAGAGATAATAGATACTGGCACTCCATGGAGACGAACAATCTCCCTAATGTAAACCTCCGCTAACTTCTCCGACGAGTAGGAGACAGATACTGGAATAAAGTGTGCTGACTTGGTCAGCCTATCAACAATGATCCAAATAGCATCAAATTTCCTCCGAGTCAAAGGAAGTCCAGTAACGAAATCCATAGTGATCCGCTCCCATTTCCACTCGGGAATTTCAATCCTCTGGAATACACCACCAGGTCTCTGGTGCTCATATTTCACCTGCCGACAATTTAGACACCGAGCGACATACGCAACGATATCTTTCTTCATTCTGCGCCACCAATAGTGTTGTCGTAAATCCTGATACATCTTCGCGGCGCCCGGGTGAATAGAATACCGCGAACTATGGGCCTCTGCTAAGATCAACTCTCGAATCCCCTCAATATTGAGCACACAAACTCGACCCTGCAATTTCAATATCCCATCATCATCTAGATTTACCTGTGTGGCACCTCCCCGCTGTACCGTATCTCTCAACTCACGCAAATGAGGATCATCAAATTGCCTCTCACGGATACGCTCTAATAAAGAAGAACGAGCGACCGTGTAGGCTAACACCCTGCTAGGCTCATAAATGTCTAATCTCACGAACCGGTTGGCTAAGGCCTGGACATCTAGAGCTAATGGTCTCTGATTGACCGGAATATATGCAAGACTACCCATGCTGGCATACTTTCTACTCAATGCATCGGCCACCACACTGGCCTTACCTGGGTGATATAAAATAGTAACATCATAGTCTTTTAGCAACTCTAGCCACCTTCTCTGTCTCATATTCAACTCTTTCTGCTTAAACAAATACTGAAGACTCTTATGATCGGTGTATACTTCACATGCTACACCATACAAATAATGCCTCCAGATCTTCAATGCGTGAATAATCGCCGCCAATTCTAGATCATGCACCGGATAGTTCTTCTCATGAATCTTCAACTGCCTCGAAGCATAGGCAATAACCTTGCCATCCTGCATTAACACCGCACCAAGCCCAATACGGGAAGCATCACAATAAACAGTATAAGGTCCCGTACCTGTGGGTAAAACCAATACCGGTGCTGTGGTCAAGGTTGTCTTGAGCTTTTGAAAGCTCGCCTCACATTCATCGGACCATTCAAATTGAACACCCTTCTGGGTCAATCTGGTCAGTGGGGTTGCAATAGACAAAAATCCTTCTACGAATCGGCGATAATAGCCCGCTAACCCCAAGAAACTCCGAATATCTGTGGCTGATGTCGGTCTAGGCCAGCTCTTGACTGCCTCAATCTTCTTCGGATCAACCTGAATACCTGCTGCCGTCACAATATGACCCAGGAATGCAACTGAACTTAGCCAAAATTCACACTTTGAAAATTTTGCATATAGCCGGCTATCTCTCAGAGTCTGTAAGGCCACTCTGAGATGTTGCGCATGCTCCTCCTGACTGCGGGAGTATATTAATATGTCATCAATGAAGACTATTACAAACAAGTCTAAATAAGGCTCGAACACTTGATTGATCAATTCCATAAAAGTTGTTGGGCCATTTGTCAACCCAAAAGGCATGACCAGGAAATCATAATGTCCATACCGAGTGCGGAAAGTTGTCTTAGGGACATTAGATGCCCTAATCTTCAGCTGATAATAGCCAGATTTCAAGTTTATCTTCGAAAAGACCTTAGCACCCTGAAACTGGTCACATAAATCATCAATTCGCGGAAGTGGATATTTATTTTTGATAGTCACCTTGTTTAACTGTCGATAGTCAATGCACATTCTCATCGAACCATCTTTCTTCTTTACAAATAATACAAGTGCACCCCACGGCGAAACACTGGGCCTAATGAAACCCTTTTCAAGTAAATCCTGCAACTGTTCCTTCAATTCTTTTAACTCTGGCGGAGCCATACGGTATGGGGGAATGGAAATGGGCTGAGTGCCTCGAGCCAAGTCAATGCAAAAATCAATGTCCCTATCGGGCGGCATACCTGGCAAGTCTGAAGGAAATACTTCAGGAAATTCGCGAACCACAGGCACCGAGTCAATAGAAGGAACCTCAACACTAGAATCACGGAGATAGGCCAAATAAGCCAAGCATCCCTTTCCAACCATACGCTGAGCTTTAACATAAGAAATAACATTACGGCTAGTATGACCTGAAATTCCTTTCCACTCTATACGAGGCGAATTCGGCAGTGCTAAAGTCACAGTCTTGGCATGGCAATCTAAAATAGCATGATACGGAGATAGCCAGTCCATGCCTAGTATAATATCAAAGTCCACCATATTTAGGAGTAATAAATCAGCACGGGTCTCGAGACCCTCAATTACTATAATACATGACCGATGAACTCGATCAACCACAATAGAATCGCCTACTGGTGTAGACACATGAACAGGAACACCTAGTGGATCACTAGGTTGAATCAAGTACGATGCAAAATAGGAGGACACGTACGAATATGTAGACCCAGGGTCAAATAATGCTGATGCCTTTCTATCACAAACCAAAATAATACTCGTAATGACTGCATCTAACACTCAGCCTCTAGTCTGGCAGGAAGTGCATAACATCGGGGCTGTGCCCCACCACCCTGAGCAGTATCTCTAGGACGATCAGCTGCTGGCTGGTCTCTACCTCTATCGGTCCGAGCTCCACCTCTATGACCTCTACCTCCACCTCTGTGTCCTCTACCTCCGCCTCTAGCCGGCTGGGCAGGCTGTGAGGGAACTGGGGCCTGAATCATGGCACGAGAACCCTGCTGGTGAGATCTGTCAGAAGCTCGAGGGCAATACCTTGCAATGTGCCTAAGATCACCGCACGTAAAACAAGCCCTCGGCTGCTGAAAATGGCGAAGTGGTGGTGCACTGATAGGCTGCTGATCAGAGTAGCGTGGCCGAGAATTACGATCACCTGAAGCATCATGAGAAACCTGAAGAGCTGACTGATAAGGCCTAGGAGGATGGCCTCTATCATAAAAATCTCTATCTCCAGACGAGGTACCACTGAATCTACCCGAATTACGAGATCTCTTATCTGATCCATGTCTCGCTCCCTGTGACAGAGCCATCTCGATCCGGCGGGCTGCATTAGCCGCCTCCTGAAAAGTGATTTCAGTTCCTGCCCCCATAGCCATCTGTAGCCGAATTGGCCGATTCAAGCCATCAATAAACCTCCTCACTCTCTCCCGATCTGTGGGAAGTATGATAATAGCATGACGAGCCAGGTCCACGAACCTAGTCTCGTACTGTGTGACAGACATAGAACCCTGATGAAGACGCTCAAATTGTCTGCGCATAACCTCCCGCTGAGTTGCTGGAAGGAACTTCTCCAAGAATAATTCTACAAACTGCTCCCAAGTCAAAGATGACGATCCCGCTGGCCTGGTTAGACAATAATCTCTCCACCAAGTCTTGGCGGAACCAGATAACCGAAAAGTAGCAAAATCCACACCATTAGTCTCCACAATACCCATAGTACGGAGAACTTCGTGGCAGCTGTATAGGAAATCCTGTGGATCCTCCGAAGGAGTGCCACTGAATGTGGTAGTGAACAGCTTGGTAAACCTGTCCAATCTCCACAACGCGTCAGCAGACACGGCTATATCATCATTAGACGGAGTCACAATAATAGGCCGAGCTGCCTCAACCGGCTGAATCACAGGAACCTGAGTCTGGGGAATCACTGGCTCCGGAGTGCGCGTAGCAGGAGTCTGATTACCTCCTCCAGCCTGAGAAGTGGCTGGTGCTACCGGTAATAAACCTGCTCTGGTGATATGATCCATAAAACCTGCTATACGGACCAAAGCATCCTGTAGATCCGGTGAAAACACAGCTCCTCCTGGGACCTGAGCTGGGCCTACTGGAGCTGCTGGGGCTGGAGCTTCCTCCTCGATATGAACCTGAGGTTCTGCCACAACGCACAGAAGTGTAGTATCAGCACAACCGACCCCATGTGCTGGTAAGTGCCTGGCCTATCCCGGCGAAGTAGTGACAAGCCTAGGACCAGACACTCACATAAACCTGTGCAATTCAATATATATATGTGTACCACAAAATAACAAGAAATAATCAAGTAATAACACAATAAGGAATATCTTAAAGAATTCAACAATTAACCACAGTTAATAATTTCACAAAGAAAACAAAGTATAATGTAAACACGAATAATATCACTTCAAGAAATAGCAAGCAATTGCACGGCATCACCCTTCGTGCTTTTACTCTCATCCTCACCAAACAAACAAATAAAGTACACGGCATCACCCTTCGTGCTTTTACTCTCATCCTCACATCCATAGTACGGCATGATCCTTCGTACATGGTTCAATAACAGGGCACGGCATGATCCTTCGTGCATAAATAAATAAACATGGCACGGCATGATCCTTCGTGCATAATCAATAAATAAACATGGCACGGCATTAACCTTCGTGCATAAATAAATAAACATGGCACGGCATCACCCTTCGTGCATTATCACTCTTCCTCACCCAAATAACAATCACAATTAAGGGCAGAGAAAGAAACAACAATTCATAAATCGTCCCATCAAGGGCAATCAATAATTATCTTCACAACAAGTCCCAACAAGGGAGAACAATAACAATTCACCTGTAATATATCTCAAAATATCATTTTCCAACGACACACGGTCATACTAGACGCCAGTGTATGGATGCTCGTCACCACAGCCCATACACCGCACTCGATCACATAACACATAACACATAATCCTATTCCCTCAAGCTAGGATAGAACAAACACTTACCTCGAATGCTTATGAACAATTCACTCCGTGGAAATGTCTTTTTCTTTCAAATTTGGCTCCAATCCAATCGTATCTATACACAATTGATTTAATATCATCAATTCTACTCAACAAACTAATTCCTAATACCAAATACTACTTTTACAACATTCTGCCATGAATAGTGAATTTCAACCCCCGGCCCACATGGTCGGAATTCGGGGTTAGGACCAAAATCCGGTTACCCATTCCCCCACGAGTTCATATATATAATTTGTTTCAAAATCGGACCTCAATTCGAGGTCCAATTCCCCAATTTATGAAAAACCCTATTTTCTAACAAAAACAAGAATTTTACCATGAAAATCTTTGATTTCTTATGAAAAACATGTTTAATGATGTTAGGAATTGAAAGAATTAAGTAAAAAGTGACTTACAATCGTTTTGATGAAGAAGAAATCCTTGAAGAATCGCAAATGGGTGTTTTGGTTTTGTAAAATGTGAAGAAATGACCGAAATTCGTGTTTTTCAGGTCTCTGTGTTCGCATTTGCGAACATGGGTTCGCAATTGCGAACCCCGACCAATTTCTGGAGTTTGAAAAATAAGTTAAGGCTGGGAAGTTCGCATTTGCGAACTTTTGTTCGCATTTGCGAACACTGGCAGGAAAGGGAAGTGTTCGCATTTGTGAACTACTGTTCGCATTTGCGAACAGTTCGCATTTGCGAACACATGCTGTATAAGGCAGTGTTCGCATTTGCGAACAATGGTTCGCATTTGCGAACCAAGGCATAATGGGGAATGTTCGCATTTGCGAACTTTTGTTCGCATTTGCGAACATAGGCTAGCACTGGGGACCTTCGCAAATGCGAACAATTGTTCGCATTTGCGAACAAGGCTGGGCCAAAGGGGGCTTCGCATTTGCGATGAATGTTCGCATTTGCGAGCCTGTCCCCCTTCGCAATTGCGAGAAAACTTCGCAATTGCGAAGCCAACAGCTGGGTGAAAAACCAGCAGTTCAAAAATTCAGAGTTCATCCAACGGCCTATCAAATCTTTACCCGAGCCCTCCGGGCTCCAAACCAAACATGTACACAACCTCAAAAACACATTATGGACTTGTTCGTGCCATCATATCGCCAATATCACTTCGTTTTAATCAAATCGAGCCTCAAACTCATGATTTTCATACTTTTGATTTTCAAAACTTCTTAACATTGGAACTCAAGGTCCAAAACATCTCAAATGACATCCAAATGTCACCAAACTTTACAGAAATCACATATATAATATTTAAGACTTGTACCGGGCGTCGGAACCAAAATACGAGCCCGATACCAAGGTCAATTAATTTATTTCCTTTAATAATTGCATTAAAAACAATTTCACATAAAAATTCATAACTTGGGCTCTAGGCCTCGGAATTCGACTCCGGACACATGTCCCAGTCCCATATTTTCCTACGGACCTCTCGGGACCATCCAATCTCGGGTCCGGATCCGTTTACCAAAAATGTTGACCGAAGTCAACCATATCAATATTAATATCATTTTTATCCAAGTTTCTCATAGAATTCATATTTTCTATCACAAAATCTTTCCGGCTACAAGCTCGGATCGTGCACGTAAATCGAGGCAACATGGAATGAGGTTTTCAAGGCCTCAGAAGCTCGAAATGATTAATTAAATAAGTGATGACCCTTTGGGTCGTCACAATCTCCACCTCTAAAACAACCGTTCGTCCTCGAACGGACAAAAGAAAGAAATACCTGAGTCAGGAAACAAGTGTGGGTAGCGGCTCCGCATATCGTACTCGGACTCCCAGGTCGATGCCTCAGGAGGCTGACCTCTCCACTGAACACGCACAGAAGGATAACTCTTCGACCTCAGCTGTCGAACCTGCCGGTCTAGAATAGCCACCGGCTCCTCCTCGTAAGATAGATCATTGTCCAATTGGACAGTACTGAAGTCTAACACATGTGTGGGATCGCCGTGGTATCTCCGAAGCATAGATACATGAAAAACTGGATGCACGGCCGATAAGCTAGGCGGCAAAGCTAATCTGTAAGCCACCCCTCCCACTCTGTCTAGAATCTCAAATGGACCAATATACCTAGGGCTGAGCTTGCCCTTCTTCCCAAACCTCATCACGCCCTTCATAGGCGACACTCGGAGCAATACTCGTTCACCAACCATGAAATCCACATCTCGAACTTTACGATCCGCATAAGTCTTCTGCCTGGACTGAGCTGAACAATCTCTCTTGGATAGTCTTGACCTTGTCCAAGGCCTCCCGAACTAAGTCCGTACCCAACAACCGAGCCTCTCCCGGCTCAAAACATCCAACTGGAGATCGACATTGCCTACCATACAATGCCTCAGACGGGGCCATCTGAATGCTAGACTGGTAGTTGTTATTGCAGGCGAACTCTGCTAATGGTAGAAACTGGTCCCACGAGCCTCCAAAATCAATTACACAGGCTCGAAGCATGTCTTCTAGAATCTGAATAGTCCTCTCGGACTGGCCGTCCGTCTGAGGATGAAAAGTTGTACTCAACTGAACCTGGGTGCCTAACTCCTACTGGACCGCTCTCCAGAACCACGAGGTATACTGCGTACCCCTATCTGAGATAATAGATACTGACACCCCATGAAGACGAACAATCTCCCTAATGTAAACCTCCGCTAACCTCTCCGACGAGTAGGAGACAGATACTGGAATAAAGTGTGCTGATTTGGTCAACCTATCAACAATGACCCAAATAGCATCAAATTTCCTCCGAGTCAAAGGAAGTCCAGTAACGAAGTCCATAGTGATCCGCTCCCATTTCCACTCGGGAATTTCAATCCTCCGGAATACACCACCAGGTCTCTGGTGCTCATATTTCACCTGCTGACAATTTAGACACCGAGCGACATACGCAACGATATCTTTCTTCATTCTGCGCCACCAATAGTGCTGCCGTAAGTCCTGGTACATCTTCGCGGCGCCCGGGTGAATAGAATACCGCGAACTGTGGGCCTCTGCTAAGATCAACTCTCGAATCCCTTCGACATTAGGTACACAAACTCGACCCCTGCAATTTCAATATCCCATCATCATCTAAACTTACCTGTGTGGCACCTCCCCGCTGTACTGTATCTCTCAACTCACGCAAATGAGGATCATTAAATTGCTTCTCACGGATACGCTCTAATAAGGAAGAACGAGCGACCGTGCAGGCTAATACCCTGCGAGGCTCAGAAATGTCTAATCTCACGAACCAGTTGGCTAAGGCCTGGACATCTAGAGCTAATGGTCTCTGATTGACCGGAATATATGCAAGACTACCCATGCCGGCATACTTTCTACTCAATGCATCGGCCACCACATTGGCCTTACCTGGGTGATATAATATAGTAACATCATAGTCTTTTAGCAACTCTAACCATCTCCGCTGTCGTAGATTCAACTCCTTTTGCTTGAACAAGTACTGTAGGCTTTTGTGATCAGCGTACACCTCACATGTCACACCATATAGATAATGCCTCCAGATCTTTAAGGCATGAACCACTGCTGCTAACTCAAGATCATGAACTGGATAATTCTTCTCATGTATTTTCAACTGTCTCGAAGCATAAGCAATAACCTTACCATCCTGCATCAATACCGCTCCAAGCCCCGTACGGGATGCATCACAGTAAACTGTATAAGGCCCTGCACCCGTAGGTAGTATCAGCACTGGTGCTGTAGTCAAGGCTGTCTTGAGCTTCTGAAAGCTCCCCTCACACTCATCTGACCACTGGAACAGGGAACCCTTCTGGGTCAACCTGGTCATCGGGGCTGCAATAAAAGAAAACCCTCTACAAATCGACGGTAGTAACCTGCTAACCCCAAGAAACTCCGAATCTCAGTCACTGAAGCTGGTCGAGGCCAATTCTGGACTTCCTCAATCTTCTTTGGGTCTACCTGAATACCTTCCACTGATACAATGTGACCCAGAAATGCTACCGAACTCAGCCAGAACTCACATTTAGAAAATTTGGCATATAGCCGGTTATCTTTCAGAGTCTGAAGAACCACTCTGAGGTGCTGCTCGTGCTCTTCCTGGCTGCGGGAGTACACCAGGATGTCATCTATGAAGACTATCACGAACGGATCTAAGTAAGGCTTGAATACCCGATTCATCAACTCCATGAATGCTGCTGGGGCATTGGTCAACCCGAAGGACATGACCAAGAACTCATAATGCCCATATCTAGAGCGAAAGGTTGTCTTAGGAATGTCAGCCGCCCTGATCTTCAGCTGATGGTAGCCTGACCTCAAGTCTATCTTAGAGAATACCCTCGCTCCCTGGAGCTGGTCAAACAAATCATCAATCCTCGGCAGTGGATATTTATTTTTGATAGTCACCTTGTTTAACTGCCGGTAATCGATACACATCCGCATCGAGCCATCCTTCTTCTTTACAAATAATACAGGTGCTCCCCAGGGGGAAACACTGGGCCTGATAAAGCCCTTCTCAAGAAGATCCTGCAACCGATCTTTCAACTCTTTTAGTTCCGGCGGGGCCATACGATAGGGTGGAATAGAGATGGGCTGAGTGCCCGGTGCCAGATCAATACAGAAATCAATATCCCTTTCGGGTGGCATGCCCGGCAGGTCTGAAGGAAAAACCTCCGGAAACTCCCGTGCAATAGGGACCGACTCAATGGAAGGAACTTCTGCGCTGGAATCACGAACATAAGCCAAATAAGCTAGACACCCCTTCTCGACCATACGTCGAGCCTTAACATAAGAAATAACAGTGCGAACGGAGTGGCTTGAGGTACCCTTCCACTCTAATCGGGGTGATTCTGGCAAGGCTAAGGTGACAGTCTTAGCATGACAATCAAGAATAGCATGGTATGGGGACAACCACTCCATCCCCAATATGACATCAAAATCTACCATATCCAAGAGCAACAGATCAACACGGGTCTCAAGACCCCCAAATATAACTACGCACGAACGATGCGCCCGATCGACTACAATGGAGTCACCCACCGGTGTAGCCACATAAACTGGAATATCCAGAGCATAGGCGGGCACGACCAAATACGGTGCGAAGTAGGAAGACACATAGGAGTATGTAGATCCAGGGTCAAATAATACCGAAGCACCTCTGCCACATACAAGAATAGTACCCGTAATCACAACATCTGATGCCTCTCGCCTTCGGCCCGGCCGGTAAAGCATAGAAACGGGGATCCGCACCTCCCCTCCGAGCCGCGTCTCTAGGACGACCATCAACCGGCCGACCTCTACCTCTCGCCGGACCGTCTCCACCTCTACGGTCTCGACCTCCACCTCTATAATCTCTACCCCCGCCTCCGGCCGGCTGGGCAGGCCTGAGGGTCAGCCGGGGCCCGAATCATAGGACGAGGACCTCGCTGCCGAGAGTTGCCCGCTGCTATAGGCAATTCCTGATAAAATGACCCGGGTCGCCACAACCGTAGCAACTCTTGGACTGATAGGGCTGCTGGCCCCGACGACCCGAATGGCCTCCACGAACACTCTGAAGAGGCCGAGCATTAATAGGAGACCGGTCCGAATAATTCCCCCGAAAACCACGATCACCCGATCCACCCCGCGAGGCCCGAAGGGCGGAATGAAAAGGCCCGGAGGACCGGCCTCTATCAAAGGATTCTCTCCTACCAGAACAAAAACCTAACCAAACCTCGCTCGAATGACGAGGCCTTTTATCCGAAGAATAACCGCCTCCCCTAGCAAGAGCCATCTCAACCCTCCGTGCTGCATTGGCCGCCTCCCGAAATGATATGTCACTCCCCACGCCCATAGCCATCCGGAGTCTAATTGGCTGATTAAGCCCATCTATAAATCCGCGGACCCTCTCCCGCTCCGTGGGAAGTATCACCACTGCATGACGAGCCAAGTCGATAAATCTCGTCTCATACCGTGTAACTGTCATAATGCCCTGATGGAGGCGCTCAAACTGCCTCCGAAGTACATCCCTCTGAGTAGCAGGGAGAAACTTCTCCATAAATAGTTCCGCAAACTGATCCCATGATAAAGCTGGGGACCCTGCCGGTCGAGTCAAGCAATAATCTCTCCACCAAGTCTTGGCGGATCCTGCAAGTCTGAATGTACAGAAGTCAACTCCATTTGACTCCACGATCCCTATAGTCTTGAGAATCTCATGACAACTGAATAAAAAGTCCTGAGGATCCTCTGATGCGGCTCCACTGAATGTAGTGGTAAATAGCTTGGAGAACCGATCAAGCCTCCATAACGAATCGAAAGTCATGGCCGCTCCATCGCCGGCATAAGCTGTGGTACCTGACTGAGTGGCCACAGCTGGCTGAATTACTGGTGCCTGAGGCTGAGGAGCTACTGGCTCCGGAGTACGACCAATAGGAGTCTGGGCCCCTCCTCCAGCCTGAGAAGCGGCTGGGGCAACTGATAATAAACCCGCTCTGGCAATGTTGTCCATGAATCCCGCTATTCTGACCAAAGCATCCCGAAGATCCGGGGTAAATAAAGCCTCTCCCGGGACCTGAGCTGGGCCCACTAGAGCTGCTGGAATCGGAACCTCCTCGTCAATCTCAATATGAGGCTCCACCTCTGGAGTAGCTGCCTGGGGCTGAGCTCTACCCCTACCACGGCCTCTAATACGGCCTTGGCCCCTGCCCCTCACAGGAGCTGCCTGGGGCTCGGGCTGCTGGTCAGCGGACGAAGAAGCGCGTGTCCTTACCATCTGCGAAAGGACAGAATAGAAATTCAATCAGCAATTGAGGAACAAGTCGCACGACAAGAAAGAACAAATGAGAGACTCTTTCCTAACTCAATAGACTCTGGAGGACAAGTACAGACGTCTCCGTACTTACCTATCAAACTCTACTAAGCTTGTTCGTGAGTGGTGAGACCTATGTAACCTAGAGCTCTGATACCAACTTGTCACGACCCGGATTTTCCCCCAACATCGGGATCGTAATGGCGCCTACTCGTGGTAGCTAGGCAAGCCACTGTATTCATACTCTCCTGTTTTTAACACAATTTTAATTAAATAAATGCGGAATACTTTATCGAAATGGAAATAACAAATCACAAGGTGAAAATCATACTGAAATCCTCTACCCAAGACGTGGAGTCACCAACTCACGAACTACTACGGAATACTACACATAAAAGTCTGAAGGAAATATAACATAATTCTGTTTGTCTCGGAACAAAGAGACTACAGCTAATAACATAAATAAAGAAAGAGACGCCGGGCCTGCGGACGTCTGCAAGCTACCTCGGTCTCAAATATGATCAACTCCCTCGCAATCTATTTACTGCTGCTGCTGCTCCTGATCGTAACCTGGACCTGTGCAAAAACGCACAGAAGTGTAGCATCAGCACAACCGACCCCATGTGCTGGTAAGTGCCCGGCCTATCCCGGCGAAGTAGTGACAAGCCTAGGACCAGACACTCACATAAACCTGTGCAATTCAATATATATATGTGTACCACAAAATAACAAGAAATAATCAAGTAATAACACAATAAGGAATATCTTAAAGAATTCAACAATTAACCACATTTAATAATTTCACAAAGAAAACAAAGTATAATGTAAACACGAATAATATCACTTCAAGAAATAGCAAGCAATTGCACGGCATCACCCTTCGTGCTTTTACTCTCATCCTCACCAAACAAACAAATAAAGTACACGGCATCACCCTTCGTGCTTTTACTCTCATCCTCACATCCATAGTACGGCATGATCCTTCGTACATGGTTCAATAACAGGGCACGGCATGATCCTTCGTACATGGTTCAATAATAGGGCACCGCATGATCCTTCGTGCATAATCAATAAATAAACATGGCACGGCATTAACCTTCGTGCATAAATAAATAAACATGGCACGGCATCACCCTTCGTGCATTATCACTCTTCCTCACCCAAATAACAATCACGGTTAAGGGCAGAGAAAGAAACAACAATTCATAAATCGTCCCATCAAGGGCAATCAATAATTATCTTCACAACAAGTCCCAACAAGGGAGAACAATAACAATTCACCTGTAATATATCTCAAAATATCATTTTCAAACGACTCACGGTCATACTAGACGCCAGTGTATGGATGCTCGTCACCACAGCCCATACACCGCACTCGATCACATAACACATAACACATAATCTTATTCCCTCAAGCTAGGATAGAACAAACACTTACCTCGAATGCTTATGAACAATTCACTCCGTGGAAATGTCTTTTCTTTCAATTTGGCTCCAATCCAACCGTATCTATACACAATTGATTTAATATCATCAATTCTACTCAACAAACTAATTCCTAATACCAAATACTACTTTTACAACATTCTGCCATGAATAGTGAATTTCAACCCCGGGCCCACATGGTCGGAATTCGGGGTTAGGACCAAAATCCGGTTACCCATTCCCCCACGAGTTCATATATATAATTTGTTTCAAAATCGGACCTCAATTCGAGGTCCAATTCCCCAATTTATGAAAAACCCTATTTTCTAACAAAAACAAGAATTTTACCATGAAAATCTTTGATTTCTTATGAAAAACATGTTTAATGATGTTAGGAATTGAAAGAATTAAGTAAAAAGTGACTTACAATCGTTTTGATGAAGAAGAAATCCTTGAAGAATCGCAAATGGGTGTTTTGGTTTTGTAAAATGTGAAGAAATGACTGAAATTCGTGTTTTTCGGGTCTCTGTGTTCGCATTTGCGAACATGGGTTCGCAATTGCGAACCCCGACCAATTTCCGGAGTTTGAAAAATAAGCTAAGGGTGGGAAGTTCGCATTTGCGAACATTTGTTCGCATTTGCGAACATCTCGCATTTGCGAACTAATGTTCGCATTTGCGAACACATGCTGTATAAGGCAGTGTTCGCATTTGCGAACAATGGTTCGCATTTGCGAACCAAGGCAGTCACTGGGGAATGTTCGCATTTGCGAACTTTTGTTCGCATTTGCGAACATAGGCTGGCACTGGGGACCTTCGCAAATGCGAACAATTGTTCGCATTTGCGAACAAGGCTGAGCCAAACGGGGCTTCGCATTTGCGATGAATGTTCGCATTTGCGAGCCTGTCCCCCTTCGCAATTGCGAGAAAACTTCGCAATTGCGAAGCCAACAGCTGGGTGAAAAACCAACAGTTCAAAAATTCAGAGTTCATCCAACGGCCTATCAAATCTTTACCCGAGCCCTCCGGGCTCCAAACCAAACATGTACACAACCTCAAAAACACATTATGGACTTGTTCGTGCGATCATATCGCCAATATCACTTCGTTTTAATCAAATCGAGCGTCAAACTCATGATTTTCATACTTTTGATTTTCAAAACTTCTTAACATTGGAACTCAAGGTCCAAAACATCTCAAACGACATCTAAATGTCACCAAACTTTACAGAAATCACATATATAATATTTAAGATTTGTACCGGGCGTCGGAACCAAAATACGAGCCCGATACCAAGGTCAATTAATTTATTTCCTTTAATAATTGCATTAAAAACAATTTCACATAAAAATTCATAACTTGGGCTCTAGGCCTCGGAATTCGACTCCGGACGCATGTCCAAGTCCCATATTTTTCTACGGACCTCTCGGGACCATCCAATCTCGGGTCCGGATCCGTTTACCAAAAATGTTGACCGAAGTCAACCATATCAATATTAATATCATTTTTATCCAAGTTTCTCATAGAATTCATATTTTCTATCACAAAAGCTTTCCGGCTACAAGCTCGGATCGTGCACGTAAATTGAGGCAACATGGAATGAGGTTTCAAGGCCTCAGAAGCTCGAAATGATTAATTAAATAAGTGATGACCCTTTGGGTCGTCACAATCAATAACACACGCCCGAAGCATATCTTCCAGTATTTGAATAGTCCTCTCGGACTGACCATCTGTCTGGGAATGAAAGGTTGTACTTAGCTGAACTTGCGTACCCAACTCTCGTTGAACCGCCTTCCAGAAATGTGAGGTAAACTATGCACCTCGATCTGAAATAATAGAGATAGGCACGCCATGAAGGCGAACGATCTCCTTGATATAAATCCCAGCTAACCTCTCGGATGAATAGGTAGTGGAATTAGGAACAAAATGAGCTGACTTGGTCAGCCTATCAACAATCACCCAAACAACATCAAACTTCTTCCAAGTGATCGGAAGTCCAGAAACGAAGTCCATCGTGATTCGCTCCCACTTCCATTCAGGAAGTTCAATTCTCTGAAATAAACCGCCAGGTCTCTGATGTTCATACTTAACCTGCTGACAATTAAGACACCGTGCCACATATGCCACAATATCCTTTTTCATTCTGCGCCACCAATAATGTTGCCGCAAATCTTGATACATTTTCGCTGCTCCTGGATGAATAGAATACCGCGAACTGTGAGCTTATTCTAGAATCAATTCTCTAAGCCCATCAACATTTGGCACACAAATGCGCCCTTGCATCCTAAGGATCCCATCAGCATCTAAGGTGACCTGTTTAGCACCTCCTCGCTGAACCGTGTCTCTGAGGTCACATAAATAAGAATCATTATATTGTTGTTCGCGGATACGCTTCAATAATGAAGAGCGAGCGATCGTGCAAGCTAGTACTCGACTAGACTCAGAAATATCCAACCTCACAAATCGGTTGTCCAGGGACTGAACATCCAAAGAAAGTGGCCTCTAATTGACTGGAATATAAGCAAGACTGCCCATACTGGCTGACTTCCTACTCAAAGCATCGGCCACCACGTTTGCTTTTCCCGGATGATATAAAATGGTGACATCATAATCTTTCAGCAATTCTAGCCACCTTCTCTGCCTCAAATTCAACTCTTTCAGTTTAAACAAATATTGAAGACTCTTATGATCGGTGTATACTTCACATGCTACACCATACAAATAATGCCTCCAGATCTTCAATGCGTGAATAATCGCCGCCAATTCTAGATCATGCACTAGATAGTTCTTTTCATGAATCTTCAACTGCCTCGAAGCACATGCAATAACCTTGCCATCTTGCATCAACACTGCACCAAGCCCAATACGGGAAGCATCACAATAACCAGTATAAGGCCCTGTACCTGTGGGTAAAACCAACACCGGTGTTGTGGTCAAGGCTTTCTTGGGCTTTTGAAAGCTCGCCTCACATTCATCGAACCATTCAAATTGAACACCCTTCTGTGTCAATCTGGTCAGTGGGGTTGCAATAGATGAAATCCCCTCCACGAATCGCCGATAATAACCCGCTAATCCCAAGAAACTCCGAATTTATGTGGCTGATGTCGGTCTAGACCAGTTCTTTACTGCCTCAATCTTCTTCGGATCAACCCGAATACCTGCTGCCGTCACAATATGACCCAGGAATGCAACTGAACTTAGCCAAAATTCACACTTTGAAAAATTTGCATATAGTTGGCTATCTCTCAGAGTCTGCAAGGCTACTCTAAGATGTTGCGCATGCTCCTCCTGACAGTAGGAGTAGGTCAATATGGAAACAATGAAGACTACAACGAACAAGTCTAAATAAGGCACGAACACTTCATACGTATTCACATATCCATGACTCTGAAGTCTAGCCATAAGAGTTGTTCTTAAATTACAACATTGTCAATTAACCCTGTTATCAAATATCTCATTCCAAAACTCTCACTTTACTCACAATGAGGTATGGAAACCTCATGATTACTTTCCCGAATTAATGAGTCTTATTTATTCTTACCTTGCTCGTCTCAAAGTCTAGAACTCAACGGTCACAAAATAGAAATGGCTAAATATGAATAGAACTATGCAAGGATTGTCAAATAATCCTAACAGGCATGACTCAAATTTAGGATATTATGCTAGATTTTTATTTTCAGAAAGGGAAAATTTTAAACACAAACATTTCACCACCAGGACCTTGTCCTTATATAATATTCACCGCAGCTTGCAGCTCGGTTTTTAAAACAAATGTTTTCACGCTATAAAAAAATTTTGAGGATCTCATCCTCCACTCTAAATCAAGTATTTGCACATTGTGCCACTGATGTTTTTTTCATTTCCTTTCTTTCTTCTTTTCAACTATTGTCCGTCAAGGAGTATCACGGCATAAAAGAATCCTAATACCGACAGGGTATACAATTTAACCATTGAAAATAGTTATTTAAGAAATTACATCAATTCCCATTGTAATAATTAATATAAAGTCACTTTTGACCTCATCAATATTCCTAGTGACCAATACATAACAATAGAGATAATTATCTCCATTTAATAGCACAGCGTGAGTATTCACATAAGTAGATTTGATGATTACGAAGCTCACTCATGAGCGGAGCATATTAGGAGGACTTGCCTCAATTCTTCAAAGATCAAATCAAATTGAGGAAAAATGTTCCTTTTATAACAATTAGAATTGTACATGTGATAACATCATCTGGTGTAGTGACCTCAGTCACACCATAGAAATTATGTCAACAACTAGATCTCTACCTCTAGGAGTCTCACCTCCGCCTCTATCATCCTGACCCCTAACTCTAGTTGGTCATGTGAGCTGAGTATTGACTGCAATGGGGCACGTAGCTTGAGTGTCTTCATAAATTATATTTCTCCAATCTGCCATATTCACAAAAATTCCTTTAAGGCTCAACTAACTTATTGAACATATTCAGACACTGTCATAATGACCTGGCATAATTGTTCAAATTATACATACCGCACCTTTCAAAAATTCAGGAAGGTAAACTCCTCCAAAACATTTCTACAAATAGGGTTGAGTAGGTAATGTCGCATTGGCCGATCTGCCCTCTTCATAGGCTTATCACAAACATTGACGACCAATTACTATTTTTTTTTTGCTATGCTAGCTTGACGCTGTTGAACTACCCCATTTGCTCATATGCTTTTTATTATTCTTTGGGTTGATTCTTACCCCCTGCAGAGTACTAAGCCTCAAATATGCATAATTTATTTGGGGGACCTTTCCATACCATATATATACATTCCAAGCCAAAACTGACATAACACATAACTATCCGATCCATTCACTAATAGTGGATTTCCCCCTTTTGGCTATAAGTCAAAGTCATAACATATGATAGTCCACAATAATTATCATTCACAACTTCAAATAAATCAACCAGACGTCAAGGTCCATTAAAAGCACAACCGGTTAGTAAATACATTATGTTTCCACTACTTCACTTGCTACCTGAAACACAGTACAATCAACCCACTCGCCTTCAACTATTCCCGCGTTCTGCAATATCTCATAGCAACAGTCAATAAATTACCTTGGGTTCTCAAAAGATACACCACTGAAAGAGATAGCGAAGAGTTTGGTGAAACTTATCCGAAACTCCGTAAAATTCTGAAGGCATCGTTGATCTATCACCAGCCTGTGCCATTGTCGGCTGAAGAAGCAGTACATGCCTTCACCATTCGTGGGAAGATAAGAGTAGAAATTCAACATAACATTTGAAGAATAAACGCGCACGATAGGAAAGAATGAAGTGAATATTTTCCTAACTCGCTAGCCTCTGGGGGATAAATACAGACGTCTCTGTACCGATCCCTCAGACTCTACTAAGGATGTTCGTGAGTTGTGAGACCTGTGCAACCTAGTGCTTTGATACCAACTTGTCACGACCCAAACCCTAGTCGTGATGGCGCCCAACACAATTCTAGGCAAGCCCGACCATATTACCTCTTATCCCAGCCAATTATTAATTCCAATTAATCAAATTAAACATAAACAGCACATGATCATATCAAATGATACGCGTGATAGTAAAAGCATACAAAAATACGGTCCCAACATATCGTGGTGTCATGAGACTGAGCCTCTACAGAATAATATCCTAATACAAACAAGTCTAGGCAACACGAAGACAACAAGATGATAAGGAAGGAGAAAACAGGCTCTATGGACGCTGGCAACTACCTCGTAGTCTCCGCAAAAGTAGATGATGATCAGCATCTACAACAACTCAACTGCTCTCGGGCACCTGTGAATCTGCACAAAAAGTGAAGGGGAGTGGGGTGAGTATATTTCAACTCAGTGAGTAATAATAATAAGCAATAATCTGACAGTAAGAACTCCTGTACTATCATTAAACAGTTCTAAGGCAAACCCCCACAGGTAAGTCATCACTACAATGAGTACTCTGATCTCTAGTCCATATCTATCTCAACTAGGTCCCAGACTGGCCACATCCTCACTCGTACCACTACGGTGTATAGCCATCTCAATATATGGAGACATATACATATGTCTATAACATATAACTATTTCAGTATATATATGAATATGAATAAGTATAATGTTGTGGCGCGCAGCCCACTCTAATACATATATCGCTGCGGCGCGCAGCCCGCTCCATTTAACGTCGACGGTGCTCATTGGGGGTGTATACAGACTTCGGAGGGGCACCCTAGGCCCAAGTGGTATGATACTGCGGCGTGCAGCACGATCCATACAAATATTACTGCGGCGTGCAGTCCGATCCAATATATATATGTATATATATCTATACTGCTGCCGTGCGCAGCCCGATCCCATAATATACACCTTCGCTCACTAAGAATGTGTGCAGACTCAGACTCCGAAGGGGCTCCTACAGCCCAAGCGCAATAATACTGCGGCGTACAGTCCGTCCCACATGTGTAGTACATGTATATTACTGCGGCGTACAGTCCGTCCCACATGTATATTACATGTATATTACTGTGGCATGCAACCCGATCGAATGTAGGTATATATATAATACCTCATAATGGGTCCTCGACCCTATCCCAGGTCAGTATATACTTGGCCTCTCAGGCCCAATATAATATATCACAGTGGGTCCTTGACCCTGTCTCAGTCAATATAGACTTGGCCTTTCAGGCCCAATATAACATCTCATAGTGGGTCCTTCACCCTATCTCAATCGGCATAGACTTGGCCTTTTAGGCCCACTCAGCTAGAACAGAGGATTCCACCCTAGATAATCTCCCTCAAGGTACACATCTAGTACGGGCTCATGTTCTGCTATACAGCTATAGTTACGGCTGAGTGTATGTTTCCAACATGATATAAGGTTCACCTAGCTCTATAGGTTCCCTAATGCTCTACAGATCGACATAAAGGCCCCAAACATGGCTATTAGCCCAATTGCACAGTTATAATCTTATTATCAGTCGTAACACACAGTATACTATTAGTCGGGAAGGACCATGTCCATGTCCCCAATCACAATGCCACCACGCTCGTCACAAGACGCGTGTCTCATCTCAATATAGCACTGTGAAGTGCTAGTACGGGGTTTCAAACCCTCAGTACATTAATTACTATCACCACTCACCTCGGACCGGTAGAAGCCTTAGCCCGCCTTGCACTTTCCTCGCATATCAATCTCCTCGGATGCCAAATCTGTTCAAAATCAATGATAATACATCAATATATGCCAAATTTAAGCAACTCATTCGAAATAACCCAAATTGCATCACAACCCGCGAAGTTGTCAAAACCCGACTTTTGTGTAGCTTCTCGAAAAATTATAAAAATTACATATTCGGAACCCTTGTCTCAATACGAGTCTAGGCATATAAAATTTACCAAATTCGGGCTCCATTTGCCCGCTCAAATCGGTATTTTTCTACAATTTTAGGCCTAGGGCTAAAGCCTACCTTTAATCCTCCATTTTCATAGAAATAATCCATGATTTCATGATAAAAGCGCGTAATTAATCCACGAAACTTACCTACGACAATATCCCGATGATCTCCCAGCTATTTCCCTTCACTTCCACTCTCTAGGCTTCAAAAATGGAGGGTTTTGCAAATGAACCCGTAATGAAATGTTTCTATTTTAAATTCACTTCGCGATTCCTTCTCACGTGTTCGCGATGTTCTGACCAAAATACTCTACGCGAACGCGACATGCCTCACGCGTTCGCGATGTACAACTCCGCAGCCGTCCGTGATTACTTCTACGCGGACGCGTCTCCAAACCACGCGAACGCGATACCTTATGAATTCCTTATACGTGAACGCGACCTTTGCCCACGCGTTCGCGATGCTTCATAGTCTTCCCTATACGCGAACGCAAACCCATCCTCGCGAACACGATGCATTGCTGAACCTGGCCTACGCGAACGCGGGCCTTGCCCTCGCGAACGCGAAGGCTAATTTCTTGCCCAGTGATCTGCAATTTACAGCAGACTTCCCATTACTTCAAAACACCGGATGATGGTCCGGATTCACCCCGAGGCCCCCGGGACCCCAACGAAAACCACCAACATACTCCAAAACACGATACGAACTTGTTCCAATGATAAAAACACATACTTTAATACAGAATAACATCGAATTCAAGCAATTCAAGCCTAAGTTTTCATTCAAACTTCTACAATCGACATTCGACCAAAAACTTTGCAGGCACATCCAAAATTACACAACGGAGCTACTGCAACTGTCGGAATTCCATTCCGACTCCCGGATCAAAATCTCACCTATCGATCGGATATCGCCAAAATTCAACTTTGGCCAATTCAAGCCTAAAACTACACCGGACCTCCAAATTCAATTCTGATCGCTCTCCTAGCTCACAATTGACCTCCCGGAGCTGACCGAATCATCAGAATTCGATTCCGAGCTCTCTAACTCACAGGTCAACATCCAGCTGACTTTTCTCAACTATTCCCTCTTCTAAGACACTATTTGTCTCAATTTCAGCCAAACTCGATCCGGACTTACTCAAACTTACCCAACATACATATTACAACATTAACAACCAGATAACGGGGATAACGGGGTGATAACTCACATGATGACGGGCCGGGTCATCACATTCTCCCCAACTTAAGAAAACGCTCGTCCTCGAGCGGGTCAAGAAACATACCTGGAGGCTCAAATAGGTGGGGATATCTGCTCCGCATCTTCTGCTTAACCTCCCAAGTAGCCTCCTCAACGGGCCGACCTCTCCACTGCACCTTGATTGAAGCAATCTCCTTGGACCTCAACTTTCGAACCTGCCTACCCAGAATGGCCACTGGCTCCACATCATAAGATAGATCACCATCAAGTTGAATGGTACTGAAGTCTAATACATGAGACGGATCCCCGATATATTTCCGGAGCATAGACACATGGAATACTGGATGAACGCTGGATAAGCGGGGTAGCAAGGCCAACTCATATGCCACCTCTCCCACTCTCCTGAGTATCTCAAAAAGACCAATGTATCTGGGACTCAGCTTCCCTTTCTTCCCGAGCCTCATGACACCCTTCATGGGTGAAACCTTCAGCAATACCCTATAACCAACCATGAAAGACAACTCTCGAACTCTACGGTCTGCATAACTCTTCTGGCGTGATTGTGTTGTGCGAAGCCTCTCCTGGATCAACTTTGCTCTATCCAGAGCATCCTGAACTAACTCAGTCCCTATCAATCTATCCTCAGCAGGCTCCAACCATCCGACGGGAGATCTACACCGTCTGCCATACAATGCCTCGTATGGGGCCATTTGAATACTCGACTGATAACTGTTCTTGTAGGCAAACTCAGCAAGTGGCAAGAACTCATCCCACGAACCACCAAAGTCAATCACATATGCTCGCAACATGTCCTCCATGATCTGAATAGTGCTGTCTGGGGGTGAAATGCGGTGCTCAACTCAACCCGCGTACCCATCTCTCGCTGGAATGCTCTCCAAAACTGAGAAGTGAACTGAGTGCCTCTGTCAGATATAATAGACACTGGGACCCCATGCAACCTGACAATCTCCCGAATAAAGATCGATGCCAACCGCTCCGATGAGTAAGTAGTACTAACCGGGATGAAATGTGCGGACTTAGTCAGCCGATCAACAATCACCCATACAGAATCAAACTTCCTCGCTGTCCGAGGGAGTCCAGTAACAAAATCCATGGTGATCCTCTCCCATTTACACTCGGGAATGACCATACGCTGAAGAACACCGCCCGGTCTCTGATGCTCATACTTGACCTGCTGGCAATTGAGGCACTTGGCTACATGCCTAACAATATCCATCTTCATTATCCTCCACCAGTAGTGCTGTCTCAAGTCCTGGTACATCTTCGCGGCACCTGGGTGAATAGAGTACCACGAACTGTGTGCCTCCTCAAGTATCAACTCCCGCAACTCATCTACATTGGGCACGCATGTACGGCCCTGCATCCTCAGAACACCATCACTGTCGATAGTCACATCTCTAGCATCATTATGCTGCACTCTGTCCTTAAGGACAGCAAATGTGGGTCATCATACTGTCGCTCCCTGATATGATCATATAAGGAAGATCGAGAAACAACACAAGCCAACACTCGACTCGGCTCCGAAATATCCAACCTCACTAGCCGATTGGCTGGGGCCTGAACATCATAAGCAAATGGCCTCTCCCCAACTGGGATGAAAGCTAGGCTGCCCATACTAACCGCCTTCCGACTCAAAGCATGATAGTAGTGCTGCTCCGGCTGGCCTGCGGTGCTCACTAGCCTCCCACCAAGCGAAGGCTGGCCCCTATAACTAAAAGGTAGTGAAAGACACCCCACTGGACTCCAAGATCCCTACCGTACAAAGCATCCGACGACACTTGTCCAGAAAACCTTGGGCGTCCTCGCCCGAAGCACCTGTGAACACTGGAGGAGATAACCTGGTGAATCTATCGAGATGACGCTGATCATCGTCCGTCATAGCTGGGACCCTGTCCCCCTGAACCTGATCTGCTGGCTGAATCGGAATCGCAGGCTGAACTGGAGGAGCCTCTGGTGTCTGTAGGCCCTGCACTGCTGGCTCTGGTGTGCATACTGCGGGGGTCTGATGACCACCCCCGGTCCCGGATACAGCTGCTACAGTAGTAACTGAAACCGCCTGTGCTAGGCTAGTGCAAACTGCTAGTATCTGAGCCAGGGTCTCCTGTAGACCCGTAATGATAATGGGCATAGCTGGTGCCTGAACTGGCGCTGCTGGAACCTCTGCAACTGGAGGCTGTGGGTCAGCTGGCACTGCCTCAGCTGCCCTACCTCCGCCACGACCATGGCCGCGTCCTCGGCCTCTAGCAGGTGGTAGTGGTGGTCGTCCTCCACGTCCGGAAGCTCGAGTTCTCGCCATCTGCGAGAGAATAGAGTCTCAAAGTTCAGTTCAAGTCAAAAATAATCGCACAACAAGAATTCCAAGAGTTGATGTTTTTCCTAAAAAGGTTTGCAGCCTCCCGAGGATAAGTACAGGCGTCCCCGTACCGATCCATGAGACTCTACTAAACCGGCTCATGACTCGCGAGACCTGTTAACCTAGGCTCTGATACCAACTTGTCACGACCCAAACCCCGGTCGTGATGGCTCCCAACACAATGCTAGGCAAGCCCGACCATAATACCTCTTAACCTAGCTAATTATTAATTCCAATTAATCAAATTAAACATAAACAACATGTGATCATATCAAATGATAAGCGTGATAGTAAAATCATACAAAAATACGGTCCCAACATATCATGGTGTCACGAGACTGAGCCTCTACAGAATAACATCCTAATACAAACAAGTCTAGGCAACACGAAGACAACAAGATGATAAGGAAGGAGAAAACAGGCTCTACGGACGCTGGCAGATACCTCGTAGTCTCCGCAAAAGTAGATGATGATCAGCAGCTACAACAACTCAACTGCTCTCGGGCACCTGTGAATCTGCACAAAATGTGTAGGGGAGTGGGGTGAGTATATTTCAACTCAGTGAGTAATAATAATAAGCAATAACTAAAAGTAAGAATTCTTGTGCTATCACTACACAGTTCTGAGGCAACCCCCACAGGTTAGTCATCACTATAATGAGTATTTTGATCTCCAGTCCACATCTATCTCAACTAGGTCCCACACTGGCCACATCCTCACTCGTACCACTACGGTGTACAACCATCTCAATATATGGAGACATATACATATGTCTATAACATATAACTATTTTAGTATATATATGAATATGAATATGTATAATGTTGCGGCGCGCAGCCCGCTCCAATACATATACCGTTGTGGCGCGCAGCCCGCTCCATTTAACATCGACGACGCTCATTGGGGGTGTATACAGACTTCGGAGGGGCTCCCTAGGCCCAAGAGGTATGATACTGCGGCGTGCAGCACGATCCACACAAATATTACTGCGGCGTACAGTCCGATCCAATATATATATATATGTATATATATCTATACTGCTGCGGTACACAGCCCGATCCCATAATATACACTATCGCTCACTGAGAATGTGTGCAGACTCAGACTCCGAAGGGCTCCTACAGCCCAAGCGCAATAATACTGCGGCGTGCAGTCCGTCCCACATGTATATTACATGTATATTACTGCGGCGTGCAGTCCGTCCCACATGTATATTACGTGTATATTACTGCGGCGTGCATCCCGATCCAGTGTAGGTATATATATAATACCTCATAATGGGTCCTCGACCCTATCCCAGTCAGTATATATTTGGCCTCTCAGGCCCAATATAATATATCACAGTGGGTCCTTGACCCTGTCTCAGTCAATATAGACTTGGCCTTTCAGGCCCAATATAACATCTCATAGTGCATCCTTGACCCTATCTCAATCGGTATAGACTTGGCCTTTCAGGACCACTCAGCTAGAATAGGGGATTCCACCCTAGATAATCTACCTCAAGGTACACATCTAGTACGGGCTCATGTTATGCTATACAGCTATAGTTATGGCTGAGTGTATGTTTCCAACATGATATAAGGGTCACCTAGCTCTATAGGTTCCCTAATGCTCTACAGATCGGCACAAGGCCCCAAACATGGCTATTACCCCAATTGCACATTTATAATCTTATTATTAGTCGTGACACAAAGTATACTATTAGTCGGGAAAGACCAAGTCCAAGTCCCCAATCACAATGCCACCATGCTCGTCACAAGACGCGTGTCTCATCTCAATATAGCACTGTGAAGTGCTAGTACGGGGTTTCAAACCCTCAGTACATTAATTACTATCACCACTCACCTCGGACCGGTAGAAGCCTTAGCCCGCCTAGCGCTTGCCTCGCAAATCAATCTCCTCGAATGCCAAATCTTTTCAAAATCAATGATAATACATCAATATATGCCAAATTTACGCAACTCATTCGAAATAACCCAAATTGCATCACAACCCGCGAAGTTGTCAAAACACGACTTTTGGTGCACTTCTCGAAAAATTATAAAAATTACATATTCGGAACCCTGTCTCAATACGAGTCTAGGCATATAAAATTTACCAAATTCGGACACCATTTGCCCTCTCAAATCGGTATTTTCCTACAATTTTAGGCCTAGGGCTAAAACCCACCTTTAATCCTCCATTTTCATAGAAATAATCCATGATTTCATGATAAAAGCGCGTAATTAAACCACGAAACTTACCTCCGACAATATCCCGATGATCTCCCAGCTATTTCCCTTCACTTCCACTATCTAGTCTTCAAAAAGGGAGGGTTTTGCAAATGAACCCGTAATGAAATGTTTTTGTTTTAAATTCAATGCCAACCCAATTTCTTCATCGCGTTCGCGATGCCTTTTCACGCGTTCACGATGTTCTGACCAAAATACTCTACACGAACGCGACATGCCTCACGCGTTCGCGATGTACAACTCCGCAGCCGTCCGAGATTCCTTCTACGCGGACGTGTCTCCAAACCACGTGAACGCGATGCCTTATGAATTCCTTATACGCGAACGCGACCTTCACCCACGCGTTCGCGATGCTTCACAGTCTTCCTTATACGCGAACGCGAACCCATCCTCGCGAACGCGATGCATTGCTGAACCTGGCCTATGCGAACGCGGGCCTTTCCCTCGCGAACGCGAAGGCTAATTTCCTGCCCAGTGATCTGCAATTTACAGCAGACTTCCCATTGCTTCAGAACGCCGGATGATGGTCCGCATTCACCCCGAGGCCCCCGGGACCCCAACGAAAACCACCAACATACTCCAAAACACGATACGAACTTGTTCCAATGATAAAAACACATACTTTAACACGGAATAACATCGAATTCAAGCAATTCAAGCCTAAGTTTCATTCAAACTTCTACAACTGACAATCGACCAAAAACCCGACCAAACGATCTCCGAATTACCTGAAATTTTGTAGGCACATCCAAAATCACACAACGGAGCTACTGCAACTGTCGGAATTCCATTTCGACTCCCGGATCAAAATCTCACCTATCGATCGGATATTGCCAAAATTCAACTTTGGCCAATTCAAGCCTAAAACTACACCGGACCTCCAAATTCAATTTCGATTGCTCTCCTAGCTCACAATTGACCTTCCGGAGCTGCCCGAATCATCAGAATTCGATTCCGAGCTCTCTAACTCACAGGTCAACATCTAGCTGACGTTTCTTAACTATTCCTTCTTCTAAGACACTATTTGTCTCAAATTCAGCCAAACTCAATCCGGACTTACTCAAACTTACCCAACATACATATTACAACATTAACAAGCAGATAACGGGGATAACAGGGTGATAACTCACATGATGATGGGCCGGGTCATCACACAACTTGTCACGACCCGGATGTTTTCCATCATCGGGAGTCATGATGGCGCCTACTAGTGGAAGCTAGGCAAGCCAACTATTACTTACATTTTTCATTAGCTACAAATCTCTTCTTAAGACTTTAAATAAAATCATATAATTACAGCAGAATAATTAACTTAGTGGAAGGCTTAGTCAATTTTATCAAATATGATACAGAAAACCCAAACATGATACACTACCCAAGACTGGTGTCACTATACTCACGAACTTCTAAGAATAATACACATAATCGTCTGAAAGAAATTAAGCTATTTATCTTGAATACATGAGATAACAAAATGAAATACATAGATATAGGAGACAACGGGTCCTGCGGACGCCTGCAAGGCTACCTCGAAGTCTTAGTAGTCGGAATATCCACAATCGTGCTACTGCCGTTGCTGATGTCCGTAACCTGTATCTGCGCAAAAAGAGCGTAGAGTGTAGTATCAGCACAACCGACCCCATGTGCTGGTAAGTGCATGGCCTATCCCGGCGAAGTAGTGACGAGACTAAGACCAGTCACCCACATAAACCTGTACAATTGAGATATATATATATATATATATATATATATATATATATATATATATATATATATATATATATATATATATATATATATATATATATATATATATATATATATATATATATATATATATATATATATATATATACATATACAACAATAAAAAACGTTATCGAACGTTTATAAGGAAAGAATCTGCTCTGAAATAACAGTCAATAACTCACAATATCCGGAGTAATCTGATCAACGGAACAAATCTTACTTTCATGTCTCAGTTTATTTTTCATTTCATATCTTGTGGTAGGCGTACCACCCGCTCCCAAACGTAACAATAGGCTTTTCATATCTTGTGGTAGGCGTACCACCCGCTCCCAAATGTATCAATAGGCTTTTCATATCTTGTGGTAGGCGTACCACCCGCTCCCAAATGTATCAATAGGCTTTTCATATCTTGTGGTAGGCGTACCACCCGCTCCCAAATGTAACAATAGGCTACCGGCAACTATGGCCAATGCCAAGATTCAAATCACTTTGTGGTCGGCGTGCCACACGATCCCATTTCTTATCATAAAAGTGCTCAGCGTGCCACACGATCCCAATTCTTTAATATATAAGTGGTCGGCATGCCACACGATCCCAATTCTTTAATATACATTACCGGCAATAAGCGAATAATCTCTGATCAACAGTGAATGTATAAAAGTATTACCGGTATTAAACCAATAATCTTCACTTCAACAATATTTATATTACCTGTGTAAAACCAATAAATGATAATAAATCAACGATACATCCCCGTTACCGGTGTAATACCAATAACTCTTAATCAACAATTTATATGTACTTTACCGGTATAAAACCAATAAATGATAATGAATCAACAATTTACCTCTGTTACCGGTGTAATACCAATAACTCTTAATCAACAATTTATATGTACTTTACCGGTATAAAACAAATAAATGACAATGAATCAGCAATTTATCTCTCTTACCGATGTAATACCAATAACTCTTTAATTAATACTCTATATGTATTTTACCTGTATAAAACCAATAATAATTTCCCTTCACATAATCACTTAGGATTAATAAGAATTTAATCCTTTTTTTAAGACTCACGGTCATGCTCGACCCACAATGTATAGATACTCGTCACCATGCCTATACGTCGAACTCCACATATCACAATTTACACATAAACTCAATTCCTATTCCCTCAAGCTAGGATAGAAAAAACACTTACCTCGAAAGTTTACGAACAACTCAATCCGTAGCAATGCCTTTTCCTTTCGAATTTGGCTCCAATTCAATCGCATCTATACACAATTGATTTAATATCATCAATACTACTCAACAAACTAGTCCATATGGCCAAATATAGTTTTTACAATATTCTGTCCGGAATAGTGAAAATCGACCCCGGGCCCACATAATCGAAACTCGAGTTTCGAACTAAAATAAATTCACCCAATCATCCATGAGTTCAAATATATAATTTGTTCTCAAATCGGACCTCAAATTGAGGTCAAAATTCCAATTTTTATGAAAACCTAAGTTCTACCCAAATCCCCCACTTTTACCCACGAAAAACCTAAAATTGAAAATGAAAACATGATAGATGATGTTAAAGTTTGAAGAAATTGAGTAAAAGTTGACTTACCAATGAATTGGAGAAGATGGATTTCGTGAAAAATCGCCAATGGATGTTTTAGGTTGTGAAATATGAAAAATGAAGCTGGAAATCGTGATTTACAGGTCTTTGTGTTCGCATTTGCGAGCAGGGGTTCGCAATTGCGAACCCCGACCAAATTCTGGAATTTGAAAAATAAGCCAAGGATGGGAAGCTCGCATTTGCGTACTTTTGTTCGCATTTGCGAACCAAGGCACAAAAGTGGGAAGTTCGCATTTGCGAACTTTTGTTCGCATTTGCGAACCAAGGCACAAAAGTGGGAAGTTCGCATTTGCTAACTTTTGTTCGCATTTGCGAATTCGCATTTGCTAACATTTGTTCGCATTTCCCAACTCTGCAGATCAGGTGCTCACAGCAACTTTCTAACATGAAAAATTGATTTCGTGGCCTATCCAAAATTCACCCGAGCCCTCGGGGCTCCAAACCAAATATGTACATTGACTTAAAAACATCATACGAACTTGCTCGCTTGATCAAATCACCAAAATAACATCAAAATCAATGATTTGAGCTTTAAGACTCAAGATTTCATTCAAAATTTCATAACTCCTAAAATTTCCAATTTAAAGCCGAAACACGTCAAACGATGTCCATTTTCAACCAAACTTTACAGGAAGCGCTTAACCAACATATATGACCCGTACCGGGCATCAGAACCAAAATACGAGCCCGATACCATTAATTTTTAATCAAATTTCAGTTTTATTTTCCTTAAACATTTTCAGAAAACAATTTAATAGAAAAATTCTTTTACCGGGGTTCTAGACCTCGAATTTCAATTCCGGGCACACGCCCATATTTTTCTACGAATTTTCTAGGACCGTCAAATCACGGGTCCGGGTCCGTTTACAAAAAATGTTGACCAAAGTCAACCATATCAATATTAATATCAAAATTCTTCAAATTTTCCACATATTTCATATGTTTCAACATAAAAATTTTCCAACTTCGCGTCCGGACTGCACACGCAAATCGAGGCAACTACAAATGAGGTTTTCAGGACCTCGGAAGCTCAAAATGATTAATAAAACAAGTGATGACCCTTTGGGTCGTCACATATAGTCATAGGAATCTTGTTTATGAATAGGGGTATATAGTCTAGAGAAATACATTTAGGTTCCGTATTGTTAAATGTAATGCAGAGGTACATAAACGTTGACAATCTAGATAAATACAAATTCGTTATATTCCGTAATTCCATTTCAGCCTATACATAAGTCCAAGCTCTCAGACGTATCATCTGGGACTTAAATATCTGTGACGACCCAAAGGGTCATCACTTGTTTTATTAATCATTTCGAGCTTCTGAGGTCTTGAAAACCTCATTTATAGTTGCCTCGATTTGCATGCACATTTCGGGCGCAAAGCTGGAAATTTTTTATGTTGAAATATGTGAAATATGTGAAACATTTGAAGAATTTTGATATTAATATTGATATGGTTGACTTTGGTCAACATTTTTGGTAAACGGACCCGGACCCGTGATTTGATAGTCTCAGAAAATCCATAGAAAAATATGGAACTTGGGCATATGCCCGAAATTGATATCCGAGGTCTAGAACCCCGATAAAAGAATTTTTCTGTTGAATTGTTTTCGGAAAATATTTAAGGAAAATGAAACTGAAATTTGATTGAAAAGTGGTGATATTGGGCTCGTATTATGGTTCCGACGCCCGGTACAGGTCATATATCTTGGTTAAGCGCTTCTTGTAAAGTTTGGTTGAAAACGAACGTCGTTTGACGTGTTTCGGCCTTAAATTGGAAATTTTGAAAGTTATGAAATTTTGAAAGAATTCTTGAGTTTTTAGGCTCAATTCATTGATTTTGATGTTATTTTGGCGATTTGATCACGCGAGCAAGTTCGTATGATGTTTTTGAGTCAGTGTACATGAATGGTATGAATTCCCGAGGGCTCGGGTCAGTTTTGGATAGGCATCGGGATGATTTTGAACTTAAGAAAATTGTAGAAAATCTGCAGCAGGCAATCCTTCATCGTGTTCGCGTCTGTCAGGTCGCGTTTGCGATGGCCAACCTATTCTCTTCAACGCGTTCGCGACCAGTTGGTTGCATTCGCGATAGCCAAATTGATTCTTCATCGCGATCGTGCAGTATTAAATTTGAAGCCAGTCCTTTTCTCTATGCGTTCGCGTGGCTGTTCCCGCGTTCGCGTAGGCCAAATTGTAAGCCCCCAAAATTTCCTCTTCGCGTTCGCGACTAGCCCCACGCGAACGCGATGTGTAAAGTTTTTTCTTCATCACAAATGCGACCGGGGTGTCACGAACGCGATGAACAAACTTATACCCAGTGAATTTAAGTCTGAAAATAGAACAGAAACGGGATAAAAATCCCATTTCTGTTCAACACTCTTCTCTACAGCTCCTTGGGCGCTTTTTGAGTGATTCTTCATCAAACTTCTTGGGTAAGTGATTCTTAACTCGTTTTCTTCATTTTCTATCAATATTATTTGAATTCCTAAGCCTAAATAGGTGTAAATGGGTAGAAAAACTAGAGAATTGAGTATAGTAAGAGTTTTCAAAGAATTTGCGATCTAGACTTCGTTTTGGAGTCGAGCTTAAGAACAAATTGTATATTTGAACTTGTGGATGATTGGGTGAATTTATTTTGGTTCGAAACACAAGTTTCGATTATGTGGGCCCGGGGTCGATATTCACTATTCCGGGCAGAATGTTATAAAAATTATAATTGGCCATATGAATTAGTTTGTTGAGTAGTATTGATGATATTAAATCAATTGTGTGTAGATACGATTGGATTGGAGCCAAATTCGAAAGGAAAAGGCATTGCTACAGAGTGAATTGTTCGTAAACTTTCGAGGTAAGTGTTTGTTCTATCCTAGCTTGAAGGAATAGGAATTTAATTATGTATGAATTGTTGATTAAGAGTTATTGGTGTCACACCGGTAACGGAGATAAATTGTTGATTTATTATGAATCATTGGTTCAAAACTGGTAATTATTAATATTGTTGAAGCAAAGATTATTGGTTCAAACCGGTAATACTTTTATACACTTACCGTGGATCAGAGATTATTGGTTAAATGACGGTACATGATATATATATATATATATATATATATATATATATATATATATATATATATATATATATATATATATATATATATATATATATATATATTAATAAATTGGGATCGTGTGGCGTGCCGACCACTTATATATTAATGAATTGAGATCGTGTGGTGCGCCGACCACTTATATATAAGAAATGGGATCATGTGGCACGCCGACCACAAAGTGATTTAAAATTGGCCATAGTTGCCGGTAGCCTATTGATACATTTGGGAGCGGGTGGTACGCCTACCACAAGGTATAACTTATTGTTACATTTGGGAGAGGATGGTACGCCTACCACAAGATATGAAATGAAAAATGAATTGACACATGAAAGTAAGATTTGTTCCGTTGACTAGATTACTCTGGATATTATGAGTTATTGACTGTTATTTCAGAGCAGATTCTTTCCTTATAAACGTTCGATAACGTTTTCTGCTAGTGATGCAATCGCGTAAGGTCGATTGGTTGTGCTGTCACGACCCCAAATCCGGTCGTGTTGGCGTCCAGCACACTGCTAGGCCAGCCCGACCAATCAACAACAATCATAGAGCTATGAGCTCGCCTTATCCCATTTAAACATAACAATTGTAAATTAACAATGATGGATATATCAAAAACGGGGGAACCAAGTCCCAACGCATACCAACTCCCATAGACCGAAGGGTCAAGAGTCATGAGCCTCTACAGAGTATACAAAGTGTAAATAGCGAAAATAACTGTGCACAAGTGTGGGATGGTCAGAACAAAAATATAGACAAAATGGAGAATCGGGTCCTGCGAACACTGGCAGCTACCTCGACGGTCCAAAAGCACTCCCGAGCCGCAATAGAATCAGCTCTGCTGTGATGTACCTAGATCTGCACACAAGGTGTAGGGAGTCGGGTGTGAGTACTTCCAACTCACCAGTAATAAAAGTAAATAATGCTGAAGGGGAGAAAACCACGCAAGACACTATCTCATGCTACACATTACAGAACTATCATTTTATTCCTTTCCATCATATGTGAATAGATTATTAGAAATCTCAATTTTTAGCTACTTTCTTTCATGATAATATACCAATACCTGGATACAATCTCAAGCGGTGCAAGTCCGCACTCAAATCAGCCTCTCGGGCTCAACACTCCTTATCAATTTACACCAGGAGATCTGGTCAATAAGGCAACTAATGCATGTGTGCCAGTAATGTATGAGTGCTAAATGTTATGCCACGTAGTACACGTAAACCAATGTATATATGCCATGCAATGCATTTGACCGCTACGGCGTGTAGCCCGATCCAATTTGGGTACCCGTGCTCACTGTGGGGGTTCAGACTCCAGAGAGGCTCCTACATCCCAAGCACAATATTAATATCACACCTGCTGCGGCGCGCAGCCCGATCCGTATACCACTGCGGTGTGCAGTCCGATCCATGCATGTGTATGCATATGCTCACATGAAATGTCATGCCCTAACATATGGTCCTTGGCCCCAATCAATCTAACAAATAATCAAGAAAGCCCTACGGCAACAATATCATATTAGCTCACAGCTAAAAATGTTATTAAGACCTTGTTCAAGTTTTTTTCATAACCTTATAAAAATGTTGAATAGCAAAATACTATTTTAAAACTTAAATTTAGAATAAAATAAGCACAGTATTATCAAAACAGTGATACCAATCCCTGAAGGACTCAAATAATTGGCACGAAGCCCAAACATGATAATTAGTCCAATTCATTTTAACAATTAGGTGTTATTATTTATTACGCGGGACGGACCAAGTCACAATCCCCAATGGTGCTCTACCCCATGCCCGTTATCCGGCGTGCAAGTCACCTCAACACAGCACTAAGATGTGCAAGTCCGGGGTTTACCAACCCTCAAGACATCATTTACAAGTATTACCCACCTCGAACCGACGAAAGCTCATGCCCGCGACGCCTTAGCTCCTCAAACCGGCATCCACGCACGTCAAAACTAGCACAAATAAGCACAAATATATCAAAATAGGCTAATGGAACATAACCCAATCGAAAGAACTCGAAAAATATCAAAAATCACGAAATTGGCAAAACCCGAGCCCCGGGCCCACATCTCGAAAAATCTCGAAACTCATATTTCCAGAATCCTCGTCTCGCCACGAGTCCGTACATATAAAATTTACCAAAATCGGAGTTCGATTGGCCCTTCAAAGCCCAAATTTTCGTTTTCAATATCTTGGCCACAATCCTTCATAATTTCTACCCAAATTCATGAAAATTGATGTTAATTCTACCATAAAATGATGTTTTTGAGTCAAGAAACTGTAATGACCCGGCCCGTCGTTACGGGAATTACCACCCCGTTATGTTGTAAATACATGTTTTATGATTTTATATCAGTGTTAGAGTCTATCGGGTGAGTTAGGAGTGAATTGGCTAAGGTTGAACTTTGGCGAAATCCGAACGGTAGGTGAGATTTTGATCCGGGGGTCGGAATGGAATTCCGACAACTCCTGTAGCTTCATTATGTAATTTTGGATATGTCCGCAAAGTTTCAGGTCATTCGGACGTCGTTTGGTCGGGTTTTTGATTGAATGTGTAATTCGGAAAGTTTTGAAGGAATTTAGGCTTGAATTTGATGTGAATTATGGATTTTTGATGTTGTTAGACGCGTTTTGAGGATTAGAACAAGTTCAAATAAGGTATTAGGGTGTGTTGGTGTGTTTGGATGAGGTCCCGGGGGCCTCGGGGTGTTTTCGGATGGTTAAACGGAAGAAAATCATGGAAATTGCAGGTTGAAGTATTCTGGTTCTGTCATTTTCGCCCCTGCGGAAATGTGGGCGCGGAGGCGAGTTCGCAGGAGCGGACTGAGGAGCGCATAAGCGCTTATATTCGTAGAAGCGGAATCTTTTCCGCTGAAGCGGCATCGCTGGTGCGAGTGGGTGACCGCAGAAGCGGACTTGATGAGAAAGGGGAAAGTCCGTAGAAGCGGATTCTTGATCGCCTGGGCGAGTCCGCAGGAGCGGACTCTGGTGCGCAGAAGCGGGAGTTTTCGGAAAAGCGGGGGTTCAATCGCGGAAGCGGACGCGCGTAAGCGGTCCTTTTCTCGCAGAAGCGGAATTGGCAGGCTAGGCCTGGAATCGCTGAAGCGACCCTCTGGTCGCGGATACAGACTCGTAGGAGCGGAAAATGGTCCGCAGAAGCGAAAATCGCAGTTAGTTAAGTGTATCAGAAGTTAGAAAATTTCAGAAACATTTCACACATTTGGGTCTCGGCTTTAGAGGCGATTTGGGCGATTTTGAAGAGAAATTCAAGGGAAATCATCAGGTATTCAACTATGGACTTAAACTATAATTAGTATTGATAATATTATGCAATTATATCATGAAAATGGAGGAATTTGGGGTAATTTATGGAGGATTTAGCCCTAGGCTTGAACTTTATAAAATCAAGGTTTTGAATGGGCAAATGGAGTCCGAATTTGGTAAAATTGATATGCTTAGACTCGTATTGAGATGAGGGTTCCGAATATGTGACTTTTGTAATTTTTCGACAAGCGTACCGAAAGTCGGGTTTTGACAACTTTGAGAATTTTGATGTAAATTGAGTTGTATTGATTGGGTGTCGTCCCATTCGCCTAATTTGTTGTATTTCTACTGTATTTGATCAGATTCTACGCGTGCGGAGCTTGATTCTAGTGGCAAGGGCATTGCGGAGTAGTCGTCGCGCCGTATTGAGGTGAGTAATAGATGTGGGTGATGACCAGCGGGTTCGAAACCCCGGTATACCACTTTGTGACGCTGTATAGCGGCGAGACACGTACTCTCTTGTGAGTTCGGGGTCGATTGTGATTGGGGACTATGACTTAGTCCGACTTGTTGATACTGTATTGTGATATTAGGCTATTCTTGAGCCGTCGAACCTCCTTCTCGGATGGTTGCATATTATATATTGTGATAATGGCCACTCTTGAGCCGAGGAACCCCTTCTTGGGCGGTTGAGTATACATGTGGGCCGTGAGCCAGTTATTGGATCCCGCGAGGATCGTTATCATTGTCTTATCATATTGACATGTTAGTTACTACCAGTCCGTAGCTATTTCTGTTATCATGCTATTTCCAATCTCTGGAACTTGGTATTACTGTTTTCCAACTAAAAAATGATAAAAAGGGTTTTCAAACTACTTTTGAGCCTGCGAATCTGTATTTGCATATTAGCTGACTGGTAGTGGATCGGGCTGCGCGCCACAGCAGTATATATGTTGGATCGGACTGCACGCCGCAGTGATATTGTGCTTGGGCTGAAGGAGCCCCTCCGGAGTCTGAACCCCCACAGTGAGCACGTGTATCCAAATTGGATCGGGCTACACGCCGTAGCGGTCATATCATGCATTGCATTGCATTTAGCTACATCTGCTAGCTGTTATACTGTTTTATTGGTACAGGTACAGTTGATATTGATTCTGTGATAGGGTATTTAAATACAACTTTACATAGTGCTTTATTGCGGATTTCTTATCTGCGCTGTCTTACCCTTGTTTATTACCACTGAGTCTGGCAGTACTCATTTTACTCCCTGCACCTTGTGTGCGGATCCAGGTACCTCTCAGCAGTGATCCAGTAGCTGTGCGAGGCGACATTTGTGGATATTCGAGGTAGCTGTAGAGTCCGCAGGACCCGATATTCCTTCTTACTGTCTCTTGATTTTGTATTGACTTTTCTTCCTGCACTTGGTATCTTGTAAACCTTTATACACTCATGTTCAGTAGAGGCTCATGACTCTTGACCCTTCGGTCTATGGGAGTTGGTACATTTTGCGACTTGGTTCCCCGTTTTGTTACATGTATCGCTCTTGCTTCGTGATTTGTTATGCTTAAATGGGATAAAACGAGCTTCTAGCTCCATTCTTATTATTGATTGGTCAGGCTGGCTTGGCAATGTGCTGGGCGCCATCATGACCGGATTTGGGGTCGTGACAAGTTGGTATCAGAGCCTAGGTTTACTAGGCCTCATGAGTCTTGAGCTGGTTAGTAGAGTCTTGTGGATCGGTACGGGGACGCTTGTACTTATCCTCGGGAGGCTGCGAACCTTTAGGAAACACTTCACATTTCTTGGAATTCTTATCGTGCGTACTTGATTCAGCTTGAGATATGCTTTTGAAATTCCTTCCGCACGTCCGTGTACGCATCGAGCGCTCAGTAATATAAGTGCCTTATATGTAGTGGAACGAGTTCAAAATAATCTCCGTGAGTTCATGTTGGGCCAGTTGGGAGGACTTGAGGCCAGATCCTTGTCTATGGCTTGAGCACCAAGGTACTAATTTCGCGAGCAGGTATTATGAAGTTCATACGATCGGTATTGATCTTTATTGTGATTTGATATGTAGCCCTAGCTATGGGCGTGAGAAATATTTTCATCGCCTCTTAATTGGAAGGTAAAGTGCCTTATGTGTAGTGGAACGAGTTCAAACTCGGGAAGACTAAAATGATTATGCTATGTGTATCCCGGTGGAAGGTATTCTGCTGAAATGCTAAATTGAGGCGAGATAGGTGGATTGGTTCTCATGTGTAATTGAAAGGTAGTTGATATGTGTTATGATTCGAGCAGGTACAACGCATGTTCATGTACCAAATATGATAATATGATTTGTGTAGTATTGAGACTAATTTTGTCGATATGCATTGTGATATCTTGTCGAGTTGTGAATGTATTGCTAGGATGGTTTTGGTGATTCTCTGGCAGGTGGATAGGCCAATTTACAAAGGGAACTCTGCCGAAATTTTTGGAAAATTTGGGGACTTAGAAAGATTTCTGTCACCTAAAGAGAGTGGGCTTATTGGTGGTGCATGTATATCTGCAAGAATTGCAGAAGAGCTAAGGTCTCTGATGATTTGAGTCTCTGTCAAGGCTTGTAAATGACTTGAGTTTAATCTCATATTAACATTTCGGCATCACTTGGGTAATAATGATATGAGTGGTTGAAAGTGCTTTGATGAATGGCTTCGAGCTAAGTTGGGGAGGTTGCTATTGATTAACCGATTGCACTATTGTGTGCTATGTTGATTCTGTCTCTAAGTATGTTGGGAAATTCGGGTAAAGGTTATGGTGCTTCGTAGATCTGATGAAGTACTAGGGTGTTTTGAACTGCTGTTGGTAAAGAATATTCACCGTATAGAAAAGAAAGATAGCTGATTGTATTTGTAAGTAATCATGTTCTGCGATGTCAGAGTTCTAACAAAAAACGAGTGGTTCTACTCAATAGGACAGTTGAATTACAGTTGAATAAGGGTGAATGATGCCCGAGAATGGTTTTGCAGTGTTCAAGATTTTGCTTGTAACAGTCAGGTGCCTTAAGATTTGTGTATGTGGCTAAAGATGGCGGTTTCGTTAGAGAAGATCAAGGCTTGTGTTATATCATGTAAATGATGGGATTCTAGGTATCCGTATTGGGAAGTAATGATAACAATTAAAAAGAAATTGCGGGAAGTTCATCAAAATAAAGTATGGTAGAATGTGGTACTTTTGGGAAACATTGAGAGAGTATTCAATGGCCTATGGGTCTTAGACCGTGTGGTCTTGTGTACGAGTCTCGTGTGGTAACATGAGTTGATGTATTATGGTACTATAGTAAAGACTGATATGAAATTAGAGATGAATCAGAAAGGAAACTGGGTAAATGGAACGACTGGTTAATAAACCAGAATTGTATAAAAAGGAATGCGATTGATTCCTGGTATGTGGTTGAAGTAATGAGTCTTGCGGACATTGCAACAAAGCTCTTGAGTGCTGGCAGTTGTGTAACTTGATATGGGTATAAGGACTCAGTCCTGGCAGTTAAACTTATGCAACGAATGGGAAGAAATAGTTTGTGATGTATTTTATCATGGTTTGAAAATGAGTACACTCCTGTTGGTATGCGAAGAGTGGAATGTGTAATGAGTTTTCTTCTATATGGGATCACGAAAGTCCTTGACTAGTGGAGTGCGCCGATGTTGAGGCGGAGGAAAGGGATATGAATTTCCATGTTGTCTTAGTGTAATATGGTATACACGGTGTGTTATGGAAAGTTGATAATGGTATATTTTAGGTTTTGAGATCAGTTCATAATATATGGGAAGTCAATAAAATTATTGAGCAGCGCGGACAACTGCAAGTGAATTAAGAATCGATCTTTCTGATGATTTAAGAAAATGGTACTGCTATTCTATTAACTTGGCAGGGAATATGATCCAAAAAGGACAAGGTAATGTAAACTGATGATATCCAGTGGTATGGTGGTATTCTCTTGTTGGATCGACTATAATAACTGAGTCGTTGATGGCATAGTGAAATTTCTGAATGGCTGTCGTGGCATAAATGGACGCTTGATGTGCGTTATGTATATGTACAATGGAGTACGGGATCCGGCATTGTGATTCATGTGTTATATATGTGTTGGAGACTTGAAGCTCTCGTTAGTCCGCCTATTGCAGGTGGTTGTATATCATGTGTATCGACACCGTTTTGTGATTATTAAAAAAAATCGGAGGCTCTAGTGGCTTTCTCTCTCAACTTGATATGACGAATTTGGATTATGATACTTGGTTGCTGACTGGTCATCATTGGGCCAGGTTTTCTACACTAATGTGATATGGACTATGATGGTATGGCACAAATTGCGTAGCAAAGTGCATCAGAGTATGCTCCAGCGGGGTAGTTGTATGGTGGGTATTGCTTTGTTGGTTGGGCCTTAGTGGCGGATGTCAGTGTAGAGGTATCTACCATTGATTCAGTTCCAGTATTGAGAAACGTTGTCAGATGCGTTTCATGTGGCCGAGCTTAAGGCTATATATACATGTTTGTTGTAATGAGAAAATTCGACTCGATATGCATTTCCTTTTGCGAGATTTATGCGTGGATCGGGTGGCATGCCGCCACGGGTTATTTGGATCGGGTGGCACGCCGCCACAGGTATGGTATCTGGATCGGGTGGCACGCCGCCACGGGTATGTCATTGGAGCGGGTTGCACGCCGCAACGGAATATTGTGAAAATATAGTTAGTTATAAGCTACCTGGTATACAATACTTCTTCACTTCTGAGGAAAGGTCCGTTTTGAGTATCGCTTGGCGAATGGCACGTCGGTTGTGTCCTTTCAGGATTTAATAGCATACGTTAATTATTTCACCGTGGTTGAGGTTGATTGCTTGGGTTCAAGACCTAGATCTGTGCGTGGCTAACCGTTTTGAGCTTAGTGGCTTGAGGTGCTTCATGAGTAATAATATTGGGGTAGAATCACGAATCACGACAAGGCTACGTGATGTTATGACCTCTCGAGGAGGATTCAGGTACTCTATTTCTATAATGCGAGATGCGATCTCAGTTCTATGTTATGATGGCACAAAGGAATTGAATTGCAGCTCTATTTGCTGGAGACAGTTGTCATGATTTGAGTGTGTGCATACGTTTCTATTGGAGCCTATGTTGTGCTCGTCGTGGCTTAGGCCGGTATTGAGGTGTCTTATAACCAGTGCGGTGTGTTATAATCGAAATGACCGTTGGAGTTATTAATGAATACGAGCATATTGGATCTTAGCTTGTTAGAAAGGTAAAAATCGAGGTTTGGCTCCGAAACATTTTGTGGTACCAGTTTTAAAAGGGAAATAGATTCACGAATGGTTAACCTGAGAGATGGGTTCGGTATATCGCGTGCTTCAGCTGCCGTGGGCAGGATATGGAGGTGTTGGAATAAGACTCTATCTAATGAAAGAGGTTTTCAGCTAGTATTTGGGTATTGTGGCCAGTTGTTATGATTAGAGACTATCGTCTCGAGTGATTGGGTTGTCGATACATCATATGATCTCACCCGGCGTAGTGAATATGGGTTATTGCAGTGGATTCGAGTGTATCCTGAGTATAGGCATGGGATTTGCAATTGGCATACGATTTCAGAAAGTACAACGTGATTTATGGTTCAGATGGTCTGTGAAATTCGGACTATATGGTGTTTTCGGACTTATGTGAGATTGGGTGATGTATGATTGCACGGTTATATGCTTGGTAAGGTCATTCGGCTATTGGGTTGCTTCTAGTACAACTCTGAGTACGCTCGAGGACGAGCGATTGTTTAAGTTGGGGAGAATGTAACGACCCGGCCCGTCGTTACGGGAATTACCACCCCGTTATGTTGTAAATACATGTTTTATGATTTTATATCAGTGTTAGAGTCTATCGGGTGAGTTAGGAGTGAATTGGCTAAGGTTAAACTTTGGCGAAATCCGAACGGTAGGTGAGATTTTGATCCGGGGGTCGGAATGGAATTCCGACAACTCCTGTAGCTTCGTTATGTAATTTTGGATATGTCCGCAAAGTTTCAGGTCATTCGGACGTCCTTTGGTCGGGTTTTTGATTGAATGTGTAATTCGGAAAGTTTTAAGGAATTTAGGCTTGAATTCGATGTGAATTATGGATTTTTGATGTTGTTAGACGCGTTTTGAGGATTGGAACAAGTTCAAATAAGGTATTAGGGTGTGTTGGTGTGTTTGGATGAGGTCCCGGGGGCCTCGGGGTGTTTTGCGGATGGTTAAACGGAAGAAAATCATGGAAATTGCAGGTTGAAGTATTCTGGTTCTGTCATTTTTGCCCTTGCGGAAATGTGGGCGCGGAGGCGAGTCCGCAGGAGCGGACTGAGGAGCGCAGGAGCGCTTGGAATCATAGAAGCGGGATGGTTAAACAGAAGAAAACATGGAAATTGCAGGTTGAAGTATTCTAGTTCTGTCATTTTCGCCCCTGCGGAAATATGGGCGCGGAGGCGAGTCCGCGAGAGCGGACTGAGGAGCGCAGAAGCGCTTGTGTTCGCCGAAGCGGGTATTGTTTCGCTGAGGCGGTGTCGCTGGTGCGAACGGTGTTACGCAGAAGCGGTCTAGAGGCGGATTAGGGAGGGGTTCGCAGAAGCGACCAATTTGTCGCAGAAGCGGTTCCGCAGGGGCGGAAAATGGTCCGCAGAAGCGAAAATCGCAGTGAGTTAAGTGTATCGGAAGTTAGAAAATTTCAGAAACATTTCACACATTTGGGTCTCGGGTTTAGAGGCGATATGGGCGATTTTGAAGAGAAATTCAAGGGAAATCATCAGGTAATCAACTATGGACTTAAACTATAATTAGTATTGATAATATTATGCAATTATATCATGAAAATGGAGGAATTTGGGGTAATTTATGGAGGATTTAGCCCTAGGCTTGAACTTTAGAAAATCAAGGTTTTGAATGGGCAAATGGAGTCCGAATTTGGTAAAATTGATATGCTTAGACTCGTATTGAGATGAGGGTTCGAATATGTGACTTTTGTAATTTTTCGACAAGCGTACCAAAAGTCGGGTTTTGACAACTTTGAGAATTTTGATGTAAATTGAGTTGTATTGATTGGGTGTCGTCCCATTGGCCTAATTTGTTGTATTTCTACTGTATTTGATCAGATTCTACACGTGCGGAGCTTGATTCTCGTGGCAAGGGCATTGCGGAGTAGTCGTCGCACCGTATTAACGTGAGTAATAGATGTGGGTGATGACCAGCGGGTTCGAAACCCCGGTATACCACTTTGTGACGCTGTATAGCGACGAGACATGTACTCCTCTTGTGAGTGCGGGGTCGATTGTGATTGGGGACTATGGCTTAGTCCGACTTGTTGATACTGTATTATGATATTAGGCTATTCTTGAGCCGTCGAACCTCCTTCTCGGATGGTTGCATATTATATATTGTGATAATGGCCACTCTTGAGCCGAGGAACCCCTTCTTGGGCGGTTGAGCATAATTGTGGGCCGTGAGCCAGTTTATTGGATCCCGCGAGGATCGTTATCGTTGTCTTATCATATTGACATGTTAGTTACTACCAGTCCGTAGCTATTCCTGTTATCATGCTATTTCCAATCTCTGGAACTTGGTATTACTGTTTTCCAACTGAAAAATGATAAAAAGGGTTTTCAAACTACTTTTGAGCTTGCGAGGCTGTATTTGCATATTAGCTGACTGGTAGTGGATCGGGCTGTGCGCCGCAGCAGTATATATGTTGGATCGGACTGCACGTCGCAGTGATATTGTGCTTGGGCTGTAGGAGCCCCTCCGGAGTCTGAACCCCCACAGTGAGCACGGGTACCCAAATTGGATCGGGCTACGCGCCGTAGCGGTCATATCATGCATTGCATTGCATTTAGCTACATCTGCTAGATGTTATACTGTTTTGCTGGTACTTATTGGTACAGGTACAGTTGATATTGATTCTGTGACAGGGTATTTGAATACAGGTTTACATAGTGCTTTATTGCGGATTTCTTATCTGCGCTGTCTTACCCTTGTTTATTACCACTGAGTCTGGCAGTACTCATTTTACTCCCTGCACCTTGTGTGCAAGTCCAGGTACCTCTCAGCAGTGACCCAGTAGCTGTGCGAGGCGACATTTGTGGATATTCGAGGTAGCTGTAGAGTCCGCAGGACCCGATATTCCTTCTTACTGTCTCTTGATTTTGTATTGACTTTTCTTCCCGCACTTGGTATCTTGTAAACCTTTATATACTCATGTTCAGTAGAGGCTCATGACTCTTGAACCTTCGGTCTATGGGAGTTGGTACATTTTGGGACTTGGTTCCCCGTTTTGTTACATGTATCGCTGTTGCTTCGTGATTTGTTATGCTTAAATGGGATAAAACGAGCTTCTAGCTCCGTTATTATTATTGATTGGTCAGGCTGGCTTGGCAATGTGCTGGGCGCCATCACGACCGGATTTGGGGTCGTGATAGAAACTTACCTCAGATAAATACCCGATGATTTCCCAGCGTTTTCCCGTGATTTCTTCTCTCTAGGGCTCAAAAATCGTGTTTTGAGTATATGAACCCACAAGCCCTCTGTTTTGCAATTAACTCACTGCCTGGGAATTTAACTCTACGCGTTCGCGATGTCTCTCACGCGAACGCGATGGCCTGAACGATTACTTCATCGCGAACGCGATGCCCTATCACGCGTCCGCGAAGTTCAATTCTCCCAGCCGCCGGATTTCTTCTACGCGAACGCGTCCATCCTTCACGCGAACGCGAAGCTTCGTCCAACCTTGCCTACGCGAACGCAATAGACTGATCGCGAACGCGATGCTTTAGCCTGCCCTGCCTTATCCTCTTACGCGATCGCGACCTTACTCCACGCGAACGCGATGCGTTCCAGCTCCCTCATATGCGAACGCGTTACCTTCCCTCGCGAACGCGATGGTCACCCGGCCCCAGCCTACGCGAACGCGGCATAGCCCTCGCGAACGCGAAGGCTAAAATTTCGCCCAGTGATCTGCAATTTACAGCAGACCATTTCTTGCTTCCAAATGCCGGATGATGGTCCGGATTCACCCCGAGGCCCCCGGGACCCAACGAAAACCACCAACATACCCCAAAACACGATACAAACTCGTTCCAATCATAAAAACACCATCCTAAACATCAAAATAACCAATTACACACGGATTCAAGCCTAAGTTTCTTCAAAACGTTCAAAACTATCATTCAATCCAAAACCCGATCAAACGACGTCCGAATGACCTGAAAATTTGCAGACATATCCAAGATCACATAACGAAGCTACAAGAATTGTCGGAATTCCATTCCGACCCCCGGATCAAAATCTCACCTACCGTCCGGATTTAGCCAAAATTCAACCTTAGCCAATTCAAACCTATTTCTACACCGGGCCTCCAAATTCAATTCCGATTGCTCTCCTAAGTCATAAATGATCCCTCGAAACTAGTCGAATCATCGGAATCCGATTCCGAGCACTCTAACTCGATAGTCAACTCTAGGTTGACTTTCCATATTCAAACTTCCTTCAAACATGCTATTTGCTTCATTTTCAATTCAATTCACTCCTAACTCACCCGATAGGTTCTAACACCGATATAGAAGCATAAGATATGTTAATACAACATAACGGGGTGGAAATTCCCGTAACAACGGGCCGGGTCATTACATTTATGTGGGTGACTGGTGACGTCCAAATCGACTGCTAAAAAGCAATAGATACGGTCGCAGCAATATAATTTACCCAACTAGGAGTCAGGGTCGAATCCCACAGAGAACAATGTGTAGGCAATTAGGTATGTAAGAAAATTATTACTAATTGCGCAAAGCCAAACACTAAGAATTGTGGTTGAAAAAGTATTTAAACTCAAATGCGAAAATATAAACTAAACTAGAAAGAAAGTAAAATGATCAATGGCTACACGTATAGTTGCTTCGGGAATTACACTGAAGTGGTAATAAAATTGCGTGTAATCATGCTTCTTTTCATACTCATAATTGATTTATTGAATTATTCGGATTGTAGATTATAAGGTTAATAATATTCATAAGAGTCTGTCGAGTTCTTATGAATCTATCCGAGTTAAATCAATACCTATATGTCTATGGTATTAATATTAACAAGAATGCATTTACAACTCTTATGATTCAACCAAACAAGGCAATTAAGTATATGTCTATCTTAATTGCAAATCCTTCACCCGATGCCCGGGATTCAAATCTTGTTCTATTTAATTTTATATGCAACCAAGAATTTCCTCTGTCAAGTTTAATTCAAGGTTCGTAAATAATATTTCACTATTGGCCGAGCAGTAAAATAATTAAGATCAAAATCAAATAAACAACCCACAACAATAATTTCAATATATTCAATCTAAGATTCAAATGACAAGATCATCTAACAATTACATAAGCACAACAAGTTATTTAATCCACACTTTAAACATGAATATTCTCATAAACAATATTCAAGTGTTAGAAATAAATACTACACACTTAAATAATCAATACAAAGCAAGGAGATGAAGAAATAAACATAAATGGGTAAGAAATTCTTAACCAAAAGCTTCAATATTCAAGACCCAATTGTGTGTGCAAAACCCTAGCTTCCAAAAATATTCTCTCTACTGAAAATAAGCCAAAGATATATGTCCAAGATGCCAAAGATATATGTCCAAGATGCCAAAGATATATGTCCAAGATGCCAAAGATTGATAAAAGATGAAGATGGATCCGAGAGCTCTGTTTGGGCGAGTATATAATTGATTTGGGGTAAAAAATGTAAAATTACAGAACTGCCCAGTCTTCACGCCAGATTTGTTCATCGCGTCCGCATGCCTACTTTCGCGTTCGCGATGACTAGGAGTTTTTTTGTCAATGCATTCGCGTGCATGCCTTCGCGTTCGCGAAGGTTCCTGTCGTTGAACATCGCGTTCGCGTATAACTTAGTCACGTTCACGAAGATCCTTTTCGTCCTGCATTGCGTTCGCGCCGCCTTTGATCATCGCGTTCGCGTAGCTTGGGTTACTGAACCATCGCGTTCGCGTGACCTCAATCACGTTCGTGAAGAGTATTTCATCTGGGTAGATTCTTTGTCCATTTTAGCTCATTTTTGTCTTGTTTTCACTTGGTTTCTTCACCATTTCTTCTAAATCACATTCAATCCTGTAGAATAGAAGTAAATAACATTAAATACATGATTTTATCACTTCAAACATAGCAAATGTCTCCATTTAAAGGCAAGATAAGTTGGTATTTTACCAACTTATCACACCCCCAAACTTGAACTATTGATTGTCCTCAAGCAATGGAAACGATAAAATCTCCTCACAAGTGACTAAATCAACCTCATATCCTCAACACACCAAGCTAATTAAAAAGAAAGTCTACTTTAATTACAAAAACATGACTTTGATTGGTACCAACAATTACTCCAAAGCATATGAATTATTGAGAACTTCACATAAACTTCATTATACTTCAAGTGCTCAATCACTAATGCAAATCAAAGTAGCAACCAAGTCATGACACTAAAGCTTCAAAATTTTCCTCTATATCACAATCAACTTTCTTTGGTCATTCTTATCAATTGAAAATGGGATTAGATTCACAACGAAATTTTCATGTGCCCTTACCTTCAAGAGAGGATCCCACACTCATAAATATCAATTTAAATCAAAATTGGGATATCAAATGAAAAGAATTAACTCACTCTCAAAAAGATGTTCAAATGCATATAAGTAGTACCATTGGCTTGCCATTTATGTATTCCTCCACTAATGTAGACAACTTGATTCAAAATCAATTAGGACTTAAAAGGTTGTAGTTTAGGCTTTTGGTTAAGGTAAGGCAAAATATTGTTTAAAGTGACTTAAAACCTCCCAAAGCACTACGATATCAAAATTAAAGTCCACATCCTTCAAAGATATTTTCCACCCTTGTTTCACTTTTCAATCCACACCTAGTCCTTTATTTACAACTTTTATAAACATATTATATATATATATATATATATATATATATATATATATATGAATATATACATATATATACATTTTTCTTTTTACAATCCAATTCACCAATTCTTTTACATACCTTTCACCTTCTCAAATCAGTTCCATATCACAACTTTCCCAACTTTCACCCCCAAACTTAGGCTTTTAGCCTACATAAACACTTTCAAGGTACTTTAGGGAAGTAGGGTGCCAAAAGATATAACATTTAGGAACAAAAGGTTTAAGCATGTAACATGGTTGCCAAAGAATAAGGTTAAAGGCTCAAAATTGGTTGACTAGGGAAAATATTTAAGGGTAGGAAATACAAAATATACTAGCGATCCAAGGAAAGCCTAATATCATTTTTTAAACTATGTTAGTCTATAATTTTGCCTCAAAACACATTCCGAGCAAGTTCTAGACCACAAGTACTACAAAAGAACTTACAAATAAATCTCACCACACCGGCACATGAAAACTCAAATGGAATACAAATCCACAATCCAATTAACACAAATGACTTAAGAAGGTTATATAGCGTACAAGATGTTATTTACTGAATTAAAGAGCCAAAAATTGAATCTAAAAGGTCATGACATTTTCTTACTTCAATTGTTATCTTTTTCACCAACCAAATATTCATATGCCAAGGTTTAAAATATGTTGGTACCAAGCAAGTCACATTTTTATAAATGGGCACAAATCTCAATTCAACCCATTTATTTACCCAAATTAACAAAAACTAAATCTAACCACAAAACTAACTCCCTATAATTTATTTTTATAATTACCCGGTTCAAGAAAAGAAAAAATAATTGTTGGCATCCTTGGATAAAGAACCGTGGTATAAAGAAAACCAAGGATAACACCAATAACACCAAGCATACTAAAATAAAATAAAAATAAAGAAAAGAAATAACAAAAACATAAAGAAGCTAATGAAAACCACGTACTAAACATAATACTTTCATTATACTAATACCACACATGATAAAAAAAATAATACTAATCTGCCAAATATCCATAAAGAAGAAAAATAACTATAGCAGTTCTACAAGAAGCTACCCCCAACAATAGATATTGCATTGTCCCCAATGCAACTAAACATGATATAGTAAAAATGGTGGAGAGTGCTCCCTGAATACTGCATCAATCAGAACTTGATGTGGTGGGAAATTTAAGATCCATGTGTTCATGATCATCATCATCATCCGAGTTCTGTGAACCACAAAATGTGCTCAGCTTCTGCATTATCTTAGAAAGCAGCTTGCTCTTCTTCTTCTTCTCATGCTCCTTGAATTTTCTTTGCCGCTTTTCTATCTTTCCCTGCCTGCGGCTCATGTTTTCCAGCCTGGTGTTCATGGCCTCCATTTGGGTTGTCATTTCTTTTTGATTCTTTGCCATATCTTCCAAAGTGGTTGGGGCTTTAGCTCCCGCAGAGGTGCTGGTCCCAGATGTGCTTGCCTCAGATGGAAAAGTGGGAAGGCCAGCTATCAGCTGCCTAACATGTGCATCAACCCCATAAATCTGACTAGATAGATGTCTTATAGTGTGTGGTCCAGACTAGAGGGGTCCCACAGGGTCAAAGGATCCGACAGGGTCAGTGGTGATCTCCGTGAACTGCCCGAATGAAGGGGAGGCTACATCAATGCGCCTTTTTTTTTCTGCTTGTCGCTTGGTCCCCTTTTTAGTAAAGGATGGATCATTGGTTTGTCGGGACCCTTCTCAACATCATTGGGGCATTTAAGTACCACTGCATCATAGCACAACCTGGTGATTAAAGATGGAAAGAATAGACTCTTAGACCTACCATTAGCAGCTTCCCCAATTTCTTGAACAATATGCTCCCCCACATTCACAGGCAATCCCTCGATGAGAGCAGCAATCATGAGAGGTCTATCCATTGTTACATCAGTGTCATTTGTGGAAGGTGACACTCTGGAACAAATGATGGAAAGCCATGTTTTTGCTTCCGCTGTAAAATCACGAGAGTCCACCCTCTTCTGCAATGTTAGCCACTCTGGAGTGACTCCGCCGTGCAGCCTGTCTATTAGCCACTGGTTGCCTCCTGCTCTTGCTCTCTCTTTGTAAACCTCGTTGTCAACATTGGGGAGGTCATAAATAGCATTGATCACTTGAGAGTTGAAAGGAACTTGCACACCCCGCACAGTAGTCACCAACACACCCTGGAAATCAGTTCGTATGACATTTGCATAGAACTCCAAACCAACTATGTGGCTGGCGTTGATAGGCGACTTAGCAAAACACAACCAGCCGCTCTCCATGAAGCGTGCATAGAACTCGAGCATTTTCTCCTCAACCTTTTCCAAATTTATTCCTCTTTCCCGAATAATCGTTTTGGATAGCAGTTCATCGTATTTTCGCTCGCATGCTGCAAATAGAAACCTGTCATGGTCAAAAGCTTCCTCCTGTCCCGGTCCAAACACATGTTCTTGTGCCATTTCTTGATGTTCTGGTTCCATTTTAAGTCCAAAATGCCTACAAAATCGACCAACAATAATGTTAAACGCTCCCATGAACACTTAAAACAATGTATTAGGAAGTATTTAAGCTAAATAAATGGGCGGCAAAGGTCCCGAACAGAGCTGTGCAAAGCTACTGTTTTTGCTAGTTTTGGGACTGCCAGTTATTTGCTCTTCGCGTTCGCGATCACCCAGACGCGTTCGCTAAGAGTAAAAAAAATTTCAGAACTTGCAGACTTTCGCGTTCGCGAAGGTAACACCGCGTTCACGATGGGTTAATTTCTCCTGCTCACACGTTCGCGTTGGGAGCTTCGAGTACGCGAAGGCTTCTTCTTTGCCCAGAAATCTTCAGTTTCATTGAGGCATTTTTTCAAGCACACTGTGTGTCTTAATTGTTTGTGCATATTCAATAGATCTGGGTACTAATTTTTACCCAAAATTTTCACATAATTAAACACTCACACTCAACCAACCTCACCCAGCAAGCAACATAAGTTTTCAAGCACCAATTTGCAACTTAATGCTTGAAAACTTGAACCCAATAAAAACAAACACTACAATGGAGACAACCCAAATGGAAGCCATTCTCAGATTTTATACCAAAGAAACAGGGAGAAAGGATAAAAATTTAGTTTAGAGGAGAGTGAAGATTACATACCTTAGCAATGGAGATGTTTGCAAGAAGAATTTAGCTAATTTGCACTTCAAATTAATTTGGGCCGAAAAGGGGTTAGGGTTAGGAGCTGTTATTTTTGGGCAAAAATTTTGGGGAACATCCAATTCCAGTAGCGTAGGTTTTTTTTTTACCAACCTGACCCTACGCGTTCGTGATGTGGCTATGCGTACGCGAAGGGTATTTTTCTACAGGCGCCGCGAATGCGACATAGAGTCACGCGAACGCGTTGAGTAGTTTTCTTCCGGCCCACGAACGCGACTTGACGACACGCGAACGTGATGAGTTGAAAATCTGAAGCTTCGCGAACGCGTTAGTATCACGCGAACGCGCTGAAGAAAAGTTTTCTGCACTTGCACACTGCTGGCAGCTACTGGTTTTTGCACTCCGAAACAACCCGACCTACTCAAATCAACTCCAAAAAATCTGAAACTTGGTAGATTAGTAACAAATAATATTCTAAGCTATTCTAAAAAAGAAAATTCGAAAAACGATGAAAAATTTTGTAAAACGATGGGTTGCCTCCCACTAAGCGCCGCATTTAACGTCGTGGCACGACGCAAACAACATTACCACTTTTCTCGCCACTTGGATGATATAAATTGGGCACCTAGCTTGGAATCAAGCTTGTGACCACGAGCGACAGGGGGGGTGGTAATTTGATGCTTGAGCCAATGCTTAAAATCTTCATTTTGCACTTCTTGGCTTTCAAGTAAGGAATGTCATTTTGATTTCTTGTCTCTTCAAATTGTAAAATGTAAGGTATGAATTTTTATTCCTCACAATCCTCTATTGACTCGTGTAGTTCAACTCCCGTATCACCACACAATTCCAACGTTGAAAAATGCCAGGAATGTGATTTCAAACCTTCACTTTGCAATTGTCCTTTGACCTTGACATACTCATTTTCCCCCAAACTAGAGTCAATCTCAACCATATTTACATTTACACCGATTGACTCTAATTCCATATTTTTGTTAGCATCGTTAACAATATTTTGGTCAAATAGCTGAAATTCCTCTTTCTGCTCCACAAGCTGGCTAGTATCCACACAAATTGGTTGTAGGGCATCAGACACCTTAACCTTTCTATTCAATTGAGCATACAAGTCATGGATATCTGAAACAAATTGGTTTATCTCTTGTTGGAGTTCAGTTGTTTTCTCTATTAGTTGCTCTATCATATTTGAAAGACCTTCACGTAAAAAGTCATGAAATTTTATCAATTGAGCTTGTTCCTCTAGCCAAGATAGGCTCACTATTTCTGCTTCTTATAAATTATCATCTGGTGAGAACTCGCTCTCTTTAGTCACTTCCCCCGCTTTGTCTTTCATTATCATGATTGTTGCACTAATTCTTTGTATAGCTTGTCGAATTTCAGCTTGTTGCTCAACTGTTTGCCTTATCATGTCCATAATAAGAGCTTTACTTTCCATATCATCCACTTCCTTGGCCCTATAATTTTCATCATATCAAGTAGATTCATCATAGTAGGGGCTTGGGGAAGGGAAAGACAAATAAGCACAATAATCCCAATGACCATTTTGGCCACCACACTTATCACAAATACTCCACTCATGGGTTTGAAATTGTGTGCACAATCCATCCCCGGGAGAATTTAAATAATTTTGCCACGAATATGGTCCTCCATAATAAGGACAAGGATCATCAAAGTATGAACAACTACCATCTGACCAATTGTTATTATATGATGCCATTTTTTTTTCAAAAAAATAAGAAAATAAACAAGAAAAATTAATTACAAAAATATTCACAAGTTTGGATCAAAGCATTTTCGCTTACTTTTCAAATAGCCTAAATTACGCCAAATTGTTCCCCGGAAACGGTGCCATTTTTTGGTGACGTCCAAATCGACTGCTAAAAAGCAATAGATACGGTCGCAGCAATATAATTTACCCAACTAGAAGTCAGGGTCGAATCCCACAGAGAACAATGTGTAGGCAATTAGGTATGTAAGAAAATTATTACTAATTGTGCAAAGCCAAACACTAAGAATGGTGGTTGAAAAAGTATTTAAACTCAAATACGAAAATATAAACTAAACTAGAAAGCAAGTAAAATGATCAATGGCTACACGTATAGTTGCTTCGGGAATTACACTGATGTGGTCATGAAATTGCGTGTATTCATGCTTCTTTTCATACTCCTAATTGATTTATTGAATTATTCGGATTGTTGATTATAAGGTTAATAATATTCATAAGAGTCTGTCGAGTTCTTATGAATCTATCCGAGTTAAATCAATACCTATATGTCTATGGTATTAATATTAACAAGAATGCATTTACAACTCTTATGATTCAACCAAACAAGGCAATTAAGTATATGTCTATCTTAATTGCAAATCCTTCACCCGATGCCCGGGATTCAAATCTTGTTCTATTTAATTTTATATGCAACCAAGAATTTCCTCTGTCAAGTTTAATTCAAGGTTCATAAATAATATTTCACTGTTGGCCGAGCAGTAAAATAATTAAGATCAAAATCAAATAAACAACCCACAATAATAATTTCAATATATTCAATCTAAGATTCAAATGACAAGATCATCTAACAATTACATAAGCACAACAAGTTATTTAATCCACACTTTAAACATGAATATTCTCATAAACAATATTCAAGTGTTAGAAATAAATACTACACACTTAAATAATCAATACAAAGTAAGGAGATGAAGAAATAAACATAAATGGGTAAGAAATTCTTAACCAAAAGCTTCAATCTTCAAGACCCAAGTGTGTGTGCAAAACCCTAGCTTCCAAAAATGTTCTCTCTACTGAAAATAATCCAAAGATATATGTCCAAGATGCCAAAGATATATGTCCAAGATGCCAAAGATTGATATAAGATGAAGATGGATCCGAGAGCTCTGTTTGGACGAGTATATAATTGATTTCGGGTGGAAAATGTAAAATTACAGAACTGCCCAGTCTTCATGCCAGATTTGTTCATCGCGTCCGTGTGCCTACCTTCGCGTTCGCGATGACTAGGAGTTTTTTTGTCAACGCGTTCACGTGCATGCCTTCGCGTTCCCGAAGGTTCCTGTCGTTGAACATCGCGTTCGCGTGTAACTTAGTCGCGTTCGCGAAGATCCTTTTTGTCCTACATCGCGTTCGCGCCTTTGATCATCGCATTCGCATAGCTTGGGTTACTGAACCATCGCGTTCGCGAGACCTCAATCGCGTTCGCGAAGAGTATTTCACCTGGGCAGATTCTTTGTCCATTTTAGCTCATTTTTGTCTTGTTTTCACTTGGTTTCTTCACCATTTCTTCTAAATCACATTCAATCCTGTAGAATAGAAGTAAATAACATTAAATACATGATTTTATCACTTAAAACATAGCAAATGTCGCCATTTAAAGGCAAGATAAGTTGGTATTTTACCAACTTTTCAGTGACTGGCCTTAGTCTCATCACTGCTTCGCCAGGATAGGCCAGGCACTTACCAGCACATGGGGTCAGTTGTGGTGATACTACACTCTACGCTCTTTTAGCGCAGATATAGGTTACGGACAGCAGCAGCGGCAGTAGCACAATTGTGGATATTCCGACTATTGAGACTACGAGGTAGCCTTGCAGGCGTCCGCATGACCCGTCGTCTCTTCTATCTATGTATTTCATTATGTTATCTCATGTATTCGAGATAAACAACTTATATTTCTTTCAAACAATTGTGTGTATTATTCTTAGAAGTTCGTGAGTATTGTGACACCAGTCTTGGGTAGTGTATCATGTTTGGGTTTCTGTATCATATTTGATAAAATTGACTAAGTCTTCCACTAAGTTTAATTATTCTGCTGTAATTATATGTTTTTAATTTAATGTCTTAAAAAGAGTTTTGTAACTAATGAAAAATGTAAGTAATAGTTGGCTTGCCTAGCTTCCACTAATAGGAGCCATCATGACTCCCGATGGGGGGAAATCCGGGTCGTGACAAGTTGGTATCGGAGCAATAGGTTGCACATGCCTCACAACTCACGAACAACCTTAGTAGAGTTTGAGGGATCGGTATGAAGACGTCTGTATTTATCCCCAGAGGCTACAAAGTTAGGAAAATATTCCCTTTATTCTTTCCAGTCGTGCGACTTGATCTTTCAAATGTTAATTGAATTTCTACTCTGTTCTTTCACAGATGGCAAGAACACGTGCATCCTCATCTACTGACCAACAGCCCGAGGTCCCAGCAGCGGCAGCTCCTGCTAGAGGCCAAGGTCGAGGTCGTCCTAGAGGACAAGGTAGGGGCAGAGCTCAGCCCCGAGCAGCAGCACGAGTGGCAGAACCTCAGGTTCATATCGAGGAGGAAGTTCCAGTCCCAGCAGCTCCAGTAGGCCCAGCTCAGGTCCTAGGAGGAGCTTTATTTTCACCGGATCTTCAGGATGCTTTGGTCCGGATAGCAGGTTTTATGGATCATATCACCAGAGCAGGTTTATTACCGGTAGCACCAGCCACTTCTCAGTCTGGAGGAGGTAATCAGACTCCTGCTACGCGCACTCCGGAGCCAGTAATTCCCCAGGCTCAGGTTCTTGTGATTCAGCCAGTTGAGGCAGCTCAGCCTGTTATTGTGACTCAGGCTAATGATGGTGCAGCTATGTCTGCTGACGCGTTATGGAGATTGGACAGGTTTACCATGTTGTTCACTACCACATTCAGCGGCACTCCTTCAGAGGATCCCTAAGATTTCCTATATAGCCGCCACGAGGTTCTCCGTACTATGGGCATTGTGGAGACTAATGGTGTGGATTTTGCTACTTTTCAATTATTTGGTTCTGTCAAGACTTGGTGGAGGGATTATTGTCTATCCAGGCCAGCAGGATCAACATCTTTGACTTAGGGGAAATTTGCAGATTTGTTCTTGGAAAAGTTACTTCCAGCAACTTAGCGGGAGGCTCTGCACAGGCAATTTGAGCGTCTTCATCGGGGTTCTATGTCTGTCACACAGTACGAGACTAGGTTCGTGGACCTGGCTAGACATGCTATTGTCATACTTCCCACAGATCGGGAAAGGGTGAGAAGGTTTATTGATGGCTTGAATCAGCCAATTCGACTTCAGATGGCTTTGGGGGCAGGAACTGAAATCACTTTTCAGGAGGCGGCTAATGCAGCCCGCCGGATCGAGATGGCTCTGTCACAGGGAGCATGACATGGATCAGATCAGAGATCTCGTAATTCGGGTAGATTTAGTGGTACCTCATCTAGAGGTAGAGATTCTCATGATAGAGGCCATCCTTCTAGGCCTTATCAGTCAGCTCTTCAGGTTTCTCACGATGCTTCTGGTGATCGTAATTCTCAGCCACGGTACTCTGATCAGCAGCCTATCAATGCACCACCACTTCGCTATTTTCAGCAGCCGAGGGCTTGTTTTACGTGCGGTGATCTTAGACACATTGCAAAGTATTGCCCTCGAGCTTCTAACAGATCTCAGCAGCAGGGTTCTCATGCCATGGTTCAGGCCCCAGTTCCCCCACAGCTTGCCCAGCCAGCTAGAGGCGGAGGTAGAGGACATAGAGGTGGAGGTAGAGGTCATAGAGGTGGAGCTCAGACCGATAGAGGTAGAGACCAGCCAGCAGCTGATCGTCCTAGAGATACTTCTCAGGGTGGTGGGGCACAGCCCCGATGTTATGCACTTCCCGCCAGACCAGAGGCTGAGTCTTCTGATGCCGTCATTACAGGTATTATTTTGGTTTGTGATAGAAAGGCATCAGCATTATTTGACACTGGGTCTACATATTCGTACGTGTCCTCCTATTTTGCACCGTACTTGATTCAGCCTAGTGATCCACTAGGTGTTCTGTTCATGTGTCTACACTAGTAGGCGATTTCATTGTGGTTGATCGAGTTCATTGGTCATGTATTATGGTAATTGAGGGTCTCGAGACCCGTGCTGATTTATTGCTCCTAAATATGGTGGACTTTGATATTATATTAGGCATGGACTGGCTATCTCCATATCATGCAATTTTAGATTGCTATGCCAAGACTGTGACTTTAGCTCTGCCGAATTTGCCTCGTATGGAGTGGAAAGGAATTTCAGGTCATACTAGCCGTAATGTTATTTCTTATGTTAAGGCTCGGCGTATGGTTGGAAAGGGATGCTTGCTTATTTGGCCTATGTCCGTGATTCTAGTGCCGAGGTTCCTTCTATTGACTTTGTGCATGTGGTTCGCGAATTTCCTGAAGTATTTCCTTCAGACTTGCCAGGTATGCCGCCCGATAGGGACATTGATTTTTGCATTGATTTGGCTCCAGGAACTCAGCCCATTTCCATTCCCCCATACCGTATGGCTCCGCCAGAGTTAAAAGAATTGAAGGAGCAGTTGCAGGATTTACTTGAAAAGGGTTTCATTAGACCCAGTGTTTCGCCGTGGGGTGCACCAGTATTATTTGTAAAGAAGAAAGATGGTTCGATGAGAATGTGCATTGACTATTGACAGTTAAACAAGGTGACTATCAAAAATAATATCCATTTTCGCGAATTGATGATTTATTTGACCAGCTTCAGGGTGCCAAGGTATTTTCAAAGATAGATTTGAGATCTGGCTATCACCAGCTGAAGATTAGGGCGTCTGATGTCCCTAAGACAGTGTTCCGCACTCGGTACGGACATTATGAATTTCCGGTCATGTCTTTTGGGTTGACAAATGTTCCAGCAGCTTTTATGGAATTGATAAATCGGGTGTTCCGGCCTTATTTAGACTTGTTTGTAATAGTCTTCACTAATGACATATTAATATATTCCGGCAGTCAGGAGGAGCATGCGCAACATCTCAGAGTGGCCTTGCAGACTTTGAGAGATAGCCAACTATATGCAAAATTTTCAAAGTGTGAATTTTGGCTAAGTTCAGTTGCATTCCTGGGTCATATTATGACGGCAGCAGGTATTCAGGTTGATCCGAAGAAGATTGAGGCAGTCAAGAACTGGCCTAGACCGACATCAGCCACAGAGATTTGGAGTTTCTTGGGATTAGCGGGTTATTATCACCGATTCGTAGAGGGGTTTTCATCTATTGCAACCCCACTGACCAGATTGACACAGAAAGGTGTTCAATTTGAATGGTCTGATGAATGTGAGGCGAGCTTTCAAAAGCTCAAGACAGCCTTGACCACAACACCGGTATTGGTTTTACCCACAGGTACGGGACCTTATACCGTTTATTGTGATGCTTCCCGTATTGGGCTTGGTGTAGTGTTAATGCAGGATGGCAAGGTTATTGCCTATGCTTCGAGGTAGTTGAAGATTCTTGAAAAGAACTATCCAGTGCATGATCTAGAATTGGCGGCGATTATTCACGCATTGAAGATCTGGATGCATTATTTGTATAATGTAGCATGTGAAGTATACACCGATCATAAGAGTCTTCGGTATTTGTTTAAGCAGAAAGAGTTGAATTTGAGGCAGAGAAGGTGGCTAGAATTGCTAAAAGATTATGATGTCACCATTTTATATCATCCGGGAAAAGCAAACGTGGTGGCCGACGCTTTGAGTAGGAAGTCAGCCAGTATGGGCAGTCTTGCTTATATTCCAGTCAATCGGAGACCACTTGCTTTGGATGTTCAGTCCTTGGCCAACCGATTTGTGAGGTTGGATATTTCTGAGCCTAGTTGAGTACTAGCTTGCACGATCGCTCGCTCTTCATTATTGGAGCATATCCGCGATCAACAATATAATGATTCTTATTTATGTGACCTTGGAGATACGGTTCAGCGAGGAGGTGCTAAACAGGTCACCTTAGATGATGATGGGATCCTAAGGATGCAAGGGCGCATTTGTGTGCCAAATGTTGATGGGCTTAGAGAATTGATTCTAGAAGAAGCTCACAGTTCGCGGTACTCTATTCATCCAGGCGCAGCGAAAATGTATCAAGATTTGCGTCAACATTATTGGTGGCACAGGATGAAAAAGGATATTGTGGCATATGTGGCACGGTGCCTTAATTGTCAGCAGGTTAAGTATGAACATCAGAGACCTGGCGGTTTATTTCAGAGAATTGAACTTCCTGAATGGAAGTGGGAGTGAATCACGATGGACTTCGTTTCTGGACTTTCGATGACTCGGAAGAAGTTTGATGTTGTTTGGGTGATCGTTGATAGGCTGACCAAGTCAGCTCATTTTGTTCATATTGCCACTACCTATTCCTCCGAGAGGTTAGCTGAGATTTATATCAGGGAGATCGTTCGCCTTCATGGTGTGCCTATCTCCATTATTTCAGATCGAGGTGCATGGTTTACCTCACATTTCTGGAAGGCGGTTCAACGAGAGTTGGGCACGCAAGTTCGACTAAGTACATCCTTTCATCCCCAGACGGATGGTCAGTCCGAGAGGACTATTTAGATATTGGAAGATATGCTTCGGCGTGTGTTATTGATTTTGGAGGTTCGTGGGATCAATTCCTGCCTTTGGCAGAGTTTGCTTATAATAATAGTTATCAATCGAGCATCCAGATGGCTCCTTATGAAGCATTGTATGGTAGGCGGTGTCGTTCTCCGGTTGGATAGTTTGAACTGGGAGAAGCTCGGTTATTGGGCACGGATTTAGTTCAAGAGGCCTAGATAAGGTCAAGATTATTCAAGATAGGCTTCGCACAACTCAGTCCAGGCAAAAGAGCTATGCAGATCGCAAGGTTCGAGATATAGCTTTCATGATTGGGGAGCGAGTATTGCTCCAAGTGTCACCTATGAAGGGCGTGATGAGATTTGGAAAGAAAGGCAAACTTAGCCATAGGTTTATTGGCCCATTCGAGATTCTTGACCGTGTGGGAGAGGTGGCATATAAACTTGCCTTGCAACCTAGCTTATCAGCTGTGCATCCAGTGTTTCATGTATCCATGCTTCGAAAATATCACGGCAATCCATCGCACGTGTTAGATTTCAGCACTGTCCAATTGGACAAAGATCTGTCATATGAGGAAGAGCCGGTAGCTATTCTGGATCGACATGTTCGACAGTTGAGGTCGAAGAGTTTTCCTTCTGTGCGAGTTCAGTGGAGGGGTCAGCCTCCTGAGGCATCGACCTGGGAGTCCGAGTCTGACATGCGGAGCCGATATCCTCATCTATTCCTTGACTCAGGTACTTCTTTCTTTTGTCCGTTCGAGGACGAACGATTGTTTTAGAGGTGGAGAATGTGACGACCCAAAGGATCATCACTTATTTTAGTAATCATTTCGAACTTTTGAGGTCTTGAAAACCTCATTTATAGTTGCCTCGATTTGTGTGCACAGTTCGAGCGCGAAGCTAGAAATTTTTTATGTTGAAATATGTGAAAAATTTGAAGAATTTTGATATTAATATTGCTATGGTTGACTTTGGTCAACATTTTTGGTAAACGGACTCGGACCCATGATTTGACAGTCTGAGAAAATCCGTAGAAAAATATGGAACTTGGGCGTATGCCCGGAATTGAAATCTGAGGTCTAGAACCCCGGTAAAAGAATTTTTTTGTTAAACTGTTTTCTAAAAATGTTTAAGGAAAATGAAACTGAAATTTGATTGAAAAGTCGTGATATCGGACTCATATTTTGGTTCTGACTCTCGGTACAGGTCATATATGTTGGTTAAGAACTTCCTATAAAGTTTGGTTGAAAACGGACGTCATTTGACGTGTTTCGGCCTTAAATTGGAAATTTTGAAAGTTATGAAATTTTGAAAGAATTCTTGAGTTTTGAGGCTCAATTCATTGATTTTGATGTTATTTTGGCGATATGATCGCGCGAGCAAGTTCGTATGATGTTTTTGAGTCAGTGTACATGAATGGTTTGAATTCCTGAGGGCTCGGGTGAGTATTAGATAGGCATCGGGATGATTTTGAACTTAAGAAAATTGCAGAAAATCTGCAGTAGGCAATCCTTCATCGCGTTCGCGTCCGTCAGGTCGCGTTCGCGATGTCCAACCTATTCTCTTCAACGCATTCGCGTTGAGTTGGTCGCGTTCAAGATAGCCAAATTGATTCTTCATCCCGATCGTGGACAGCTCCTCGCGATCGCGGACAGCTCCTCGTGATCGCGGACAGCTCCTCGCGATCGCGTAGTATTAAATTTGAAGCCAGTCCTTTTCTCTACGCGTTCGAGTGGCTGTTCCCGCGTTCGCGTAGGCCAAATTGTAAGCCCCCAAAATTTCATCTTCGCGTTCGCGACTAGCCCCACTCGAACGCGATGTGTAACATTTTTTCTTCATCGCGAACGCGACCGGGGTGTCACGAACACGATGAACAAACTTATTCCCAGTGAATTTAAGTCTGAAAACAGAACAGAAACGGGATAAAAATCCCATTTCTGTTCAACTCTCTTCTCCACAGCTCCTTGGGCGATTTTTGAACTTGTGGATGATTGGGTGAATTTATTTTGGTTCGAAACTCGAGTTTCGATTATGTGGGCCCGGGGTCGATAATCACTATTCCGGGTAGAATGTTATAAAAATTATAATTGGCCATATGAATTAGTTTGTTGAGTAGTATTGATGATATTAAATCAATTGTGTATTGATACGATTGGATTGGAGCCAAATTCGAAAGGAAAAGGCATTGCTACGGATTGAATTGTTCGTAAACTTTCGAGGTAAGTGTTTGTTCTATCCTAGCTTGAAGGAATAGGAATTTAGTTATGTATGAATTGTTGATTAAGAGTTATTGGTGTCACACCGGTAACAGGGATAAATTATCAATCATTGTTTCAACACCGGTAATTATAAATATTGTTGAAGCAAAGATTATTGGTTCAAACCGGTAATACTTTTATACACTTACTGTGGATCAGAGATTATTGGTTAAATGCCAGGAATATATATATTAATATTGGGATCGTGTGGCGCGCCGACCACTTATATATTAATAAATTGGGATCGTGTGGCACGCCGACCACAAAGTGATTTATATCTTGGCATTGGCCATAGTTGCCGGTAGCCTATTGATACATTTGGGAGCGGGTGGTACGCCTACCACAAGGTTTAACTTATTGTTACATTTGGGAGCGGGTGGTGCGCCTACCACAAGATATGAAATGAAAGATGAATTGAGAGATGAAAGTAAGATTTGTTCAATTGACTAGATTACTCTGGATATTATGAGTTATTGACTGTTATTTCAGAGTAGATTCTTTCCTTATAAATGTTCGATAACGTTTTCTGCTGTTGTATATGTAAATATATTTCAACTGTATAGGTTTATGTGGGTGACTGGCCTTAGTTTCGTCACTGCTTCGCCGGGATAGGCCAGGCACTTACCAGCACATGGGGTCGGTTGTGCTGATACTACACTCTGCGTTCTTTTTGAGCAGATACAGGTTACGGACAGCAGCAACGGCAGTAGCACGATTGTGGATATTCCGACTACTGATACTACGAGGTAGCCTTGCAGGCGTCTGCAGGACCCGTTGTCTCTTCTATCTATGTATTCCATTCTGTTATCTCATGTATTCGAGATAAACAGCTTATATTTCTTTCAAACAATTATGTGTATTATTCTTAGAAGTTCGTGAGTATTGTGACACCAGTCTTGGGTAGTGTATCATGTTTGGGTTTCTGAATCATATTTGATAAAATTGACTAAGTCTTCCGCTAAGTTTAATTATTCCGCTGTAATTATATGTTTTTAATTTAAAGTCTTAAGAAGAGTTTTGTAACTAATGAAAAATGTAAGTAATATTTGGCTTGCCTAGCTTCCACTAGTAGGCGCCATCATGACTCCCGATGGTGGGAAATCCGGGTCATGATAATATCGTGCACCAGTGTGCACGATATGTAGACCAAAATGTACTAGGTCCATATATGTAACGACCCGGCCCGTCGTTACCGGAATTACCACCCCGTTATGTGCATGTACATATCTTATGCTTTTATATCAGTATTAGAGTATATCGGGTGAGTTAGGAGTGATTTGGGTTAAAAATGAAGCAAATAGCATGTTTGAAGGGAGCTTGAATATGGGAAGTCAACCTAGAGTTGACTATTGAGTTAAAGTGCTCAGAACCGGATTCCGACTATTCAACTAGTTTTGGGGGATCATTTATGACTTAGGAGAGCAATCGGAATTGAATTCGGAGGTCCGGTGTAGTTTTATGCTTGAATTGGCGAAGGTTGAATTTTTGGCGAAAACCGGATGGTAGGTGAGATTTTGATCCGGGGGTCGGAATGGAATTCCGACAATTTTTGTAGCTTCGTTATCTGATTTTGGATATGTCTTCAAATTTTTAGGTCATTAGGACATTGTTTGATCGGGTTTTGGATTGAATGTTAGTTTCGGAAGTTTTGAAGAAACTTAGGCTTGAATTCGTGTGTAAATGGTGATTTTAATGTTTAGGATGGTGTTTTTATGATTGGAACAAGTCCATATCATGTTTTGGAGTATGTTGGTGGTTTTCGTTGGGGTCTCGGGGGCCTCGGGATGATTTCGGACCATCAACCGGGCAATTTGAACTTGGCAAAACCTGCAGAAAATTGCAGGTATGTGCAGCAAGAAATAAGCCTTCGCGTTCGCGTGGAGGCAGTCGCGTTCGCGAAGGCCAAGAGGGCCAAAGCATCGCTTTCGCGAATAGAACGTCACGTTCGCGTAGGTCAGGTGGGGTGAAGCTTCGCGTTCGCGTTAGGGGTATTGCGAACGCGTAGAAGGAAAATAGGCGGCTGGGAATTTGATCATCGCGAACGCGTTGGAGAGGTTGCGTTCACGAAGGGTAAGCCAGAGTTGAGCATCGCGAATGCGTGGGAGGCGTCGCGTTCGCGAAGAGTAAAAGGGAGCTGGACATCGCGAACGCGTGGGAGGTCACGCGAACGCGTAGAACAAATGGGTATGGCAGTGAAATTAAAATGCAGAACAGAGGGCTCACGGGTTCATTCACCCAAAACATAATTTTGAGCCTTAGAGAGAAGAAAACACGAGGAAAACACTGAGATATCATCGAGTATTCATCGGAGGTAAGCTTCTTGACTCAAAAACATAATTTTATGGTAGAATTAACATCAATCTTCATGAATTTGGGTAGAAATTATGAAGGATTGTGGCCTAAAAATTGAAAACGAAAATTTTGGTTTTTAAAGGCCAATCAAACTCCAATTTCGATAAATTTTATATGCACGGACTCGTGGCGAGACGAGGATCGCGTTGGTACTAATTTCAGAATTTTTCGAGCAGTGGGCCCGGGGTCGGGTTTTACCAACTTAGTGTATTTATGCGAATTTCATGTAAATTGAAATGGGCTATGATTCTTTGACCCGTATTTGATATAATTATTGTGGTTTGACTAGTCTACGACCGGCTAGAGGTGAGTAGTTTGTGTATATGGTAGCCTGAGGGTTCGAAACCCCGACTTAGCACATTGTGACGCTAGTAGGGCGTGGCTCGCACCCCGTGGCAGGTGCGGGATTGATTGTGACTGGGGATTGAGACTTGGTCCATCCCGGATATGGATAAAATGCTATTAGTGATAGAAATACACTGTGTTTGACATAATTGTGGGTTGTAAGCCTTGTTTGGGGCCTTGTGCCGACCTGTAGTATCCCTAGGGGATAGTATTTATGTGATAGCTATATTTGCTTAATCACTGATCTCAGTCCTGGAAATTGAAATCACAGAATTGATGCTAAGTCACCGGCTTCTGCAAATTTAATAAAGTTAAAGTACTTTTCATAAATTATGAACAGGAAACTGGAATTAAGAAAAATGAACTATTTTGTGATTTATCTGATTATTGTGCACTGAGGATGGATCGGGCTGCATGCTGCAGCTGTTATTATGATATGAAGATCGGGCTGCACGCCGCAACGGTATTTGCGCTTGGGTTGTAGGAGCCCTTCCGGAGTCTGTACACACCCCCAGTGAGTGCCATCAACGTTAAATGGATCGGGCTACACGCCGTAGCGGTTATGTGCATTGCATTGCATCGTTATTTGTCGAATTATTCTGTGGTAGCTGTATTGTACTGTTGATGCTAGTTCGTAGAAGATTCGGACTGTAGTGTAGCTTCATATTGTGGTATTTTGTGGATTTCCTACTTTCCGCTGCTTATATATATTTATTACTCACTGAGTACATAGTAGTCACCCCTACTCCCTACACCTTTTGTATGCAGACTCAGGTACTCAGGAGCAGTAGACAGGCATTTCCAGCGTTTGTAGAGTCATACCGAGTTGATGAGGTAGCTGCCGACGTTCGCAGAACGTAGCTTCTCCTCCTCTTTTCAGTTGCTATTTTTTTATATTCAGACTTGAGTATTTCTATACATTAGTCTCTATTTCTGTTGGGTTTTGTTAGAGGCTCTAGACTCATGACTCCGGATCTATGGGAGTGTCAGTTGTTTTCGTACTTCTCAGTACTTTATTCATTATTATTATTAGTGGAGTTCTTTGACTCATATATTCTTCTTGGGATGCCCTTTTGGGACTGATATTCGTTGTGATAAGTAATTGTTGGTCCGGCTGGCCTTGCTTAATCGTTGGGCACCATCACGACCAGATTTGGGTCGTGACAAGTTGGTATCAGAGCCTAGGTTACTAGGACTCGCGAGTTATGAGCCGGTTTAGTAGGCTTTCGCGGATCGGTACGTAGACGTCCGTATCTATCCTCGGAGGGCTACAGAACTTAGGAAAAACCTCACTTTTCTTGGATTCATATCATGCAGTTTGTGTTATCGTGAAACTAAATTTTTCCCATATTCTATTCTCTCGCAGATGGCGAGAACACGTGCTAGGGGACGTGGCGGACGTGGCGGACGACCACCATTGGCACCCAGAGGCCGTGGTCGTGGTAGAGGTAGGACAGTAGTACCAGCACCTACTGACCCACCAGTTGGCCAGGTTCAGGGTCAGATTCCTGCACCAGTGGCCCAGGTTCAGGACCAGGTTCCAGCTGCAGACGTTCTGGCAGCTCAGGTTGAGGCACCGGCAGTGCCCATTGTGATACTGAGTCTTCAGGAAACCTTGGCCCAGATCTTATCAGTATGCACAGGCTTGGCTCAGGTCGTTGCATCCTCTACTGCAGCGTCTTCTTCACTGGCAGGGGGAGGGAATCAAACCCACGTGGCTCGCACACCCGAGCCGGTGATACAAGGTATTCAGGCACCTGGGGCAGCTTCAGTTCAGCCAGTTGCGCCCGTTGCATCAGTTCCTGCTTATGTGGTTCCAGGCTATGCCCGATGATGAGCAGCGTCGTTTGGAGAGATTTGAGAGGCTACAGCCTCCGAAATTCAGTGGTGCTGAGGGCGAGGACGCCCAGGGTTTTCTTGACGGATGTCAGTGCATGCTTCGCACCGCGGGTATTCTAGAGTCCAGCGGTGTTTCATTCACCACTTTCCGGTTCACAAGTGCAACATTTCAGTGGTGGGAGGATTTAGAGAGGCGTAGGCCCGCTGGGGCAGCGCCCCTCACTTGGCAGCAGTTCTCCACGGTATTTTTGGAGAAGTACGTGCCTCAGTCTCAAAGAGAGGAGCTGCGACGTCAGTTCGAGTGGTTGAAGCAGGGAGATATGATGGTTAATCAGTATGAGATGAGATTCACACAGTTGGCCCGTCATGCCATGTGGATGGTTCCTACGGACAGAGAGAGGATTCGAAGATTTATTGATGGCCTTATTTACCCCATCCGCATATTGATGACCAGGGAGAGAGCTTCGGCAGTTACCTTTGAGGAGGTGGTTGATGATGCCCGTCACATTAAGACAGATCGCCGCAGAGAGCAGGAGGATAGAGAGGCTAAGAGGCCTCGTGGTACTGGCAGCTACAGTGGTGCTCCATCTAGGGGCCAACCTCAGCATAGCAGAGGTCGTTCTTTCAGGTCTCATCAGTCTGGACGTGCAGAGTCCAGTGGGGTCTCATTAGATCGTGGTCGATAGGGCCATCAGGGTTATCAGGGTCAGCAGAACCGTCAGCAGAGTCAGCCTGCACTGAGTGCTCTTCCAGCTCAGGGTTCATCTCCTGCTTCCTCAGCACAGGATTCATCTGCAGCGAGGGGTCCTCAGCAGCCCCTTCTTCCATCTTCGGGCCGTTGTTTTGAGTGCGGTGACTTGGGCTATATCAAGAGAGAGTGTCCTCAGTGGCTTCGTAGGCGATCTCAGCAGAGGGATCAACCCTCGTCTTCTACTCCTGTTTCTTCAGCACCAGCACAGTCAGCTAGGAGTGGTTGCTAGGTGGCCAGGGGTCGCCCTAAGGGCGAGGATCATACCGGTGGAGGCTAGGCTCGTTTCTATGCTCTTCCGGATAGGAAGGACGCTAGTGCCTCATATGCTGTCATTTCAGGTATTATCTCAGTCTGCCATAGGGATGCTTCTGTATTATTTGATCCCGAATCCACCTATTCCTATGTTTCTACTTATTTTGAACATCACTTGGGTATGACCCGTGGTATTCTTGCTTTGCCCGTACATGTGTCTACCCCGGTGGGGGATACTGTTGTTGTGGATCAAGTATATCGATCCTGTCTTATTACTATTGGGGGTCTGGAGACCCGAGTTGATTTATTACTATTAGGCATGGTAGAATTCGATGTGATTCTAGGCATGGATTGGCTATCTCCTTACCATGCGATTCTGGACAGTCATGCCAAGAAAGTCACACTAGCTATTCCAGGTAATTCGAGGATCGAGTGGCGTGGCTTGACTGATTATGTGTCTGACAAGGTGATCTCTTATATAAAGGCCCAACGAATGATTGGGAAGGGTTGCTTATCTTATTTGGCCTTCATTAGAGATGTCGAGGGTGAGACACCCAGTCTTGATTCGGTCCCCATTGTGAGGGAGTTTCCGGATGTATTTCCAGCAGACCTGCTGGGCATGCCGCCCGGTAGAGATATTGATTTTGGTATTGACTTGGTGCCGGGCACTCAGCCCATTTCTATTCCTCCCTATCGCATGGCACCGACGGAGTTAAAAGAATTGAAAGAGCAGCTTCAGGAACTCTTAGATAAGGGTTTCATTCGCTCGAGTGTGTCACCTTGGGGTGCACCGGTATTGTTCGTAAAGAAGAAAGATGGCACAATGAGAATGTGCATTGATTACAGGTAGTTGAACAAGGTAACCGTGAAGAATAAGTACCCACTGCCTCGTATTAAGGACCTATTTGATCAGCTCCAAGGAGCTAGTGTATTTTCTAAGATTGATCTTCGATCGGGCTATCATCAATTGAAGATTAGGGACTCGGATATTATGAAGACAGCGTTCAGGACGCGATATGGGCACTACGAGTTCCTGGTGATGTCTTTCGGGTTGACTAATGCCCCAGCTGCATTCATGCACTTGATGAATAGCGTATTTCGGCCGTACCTTGATTCTTTTGTGATTGTGTTTATTGATGATATTCTGGTGTATTCACACAGCTAGGAGGAGCATGCACAACACTTGAGGGTGGTATTGCAGAGGTTGAGAGAAGAGAAACTTTATGCAAAATTCACTGAGTGTGAGTTCTGGCTTGATACTGTGACTTTTCTGGGACATGTAGTGTCCAGTGATGGTATTCGGGTTGATACACAGAAGGTCGAGGTAGTGCAGAATTGGCCCAGACCTTCCTCAGCTATCGAGATTCGGAGTTTTCTCGGCCTGGCAGGCTATTATCGCCGGTTTGTTCAGGGTTTCTCATCTATTGCTTCACCGTTGACTAGGTTGACACAGAAGAATGCTCCGTTTGTGTGGTCCGATGAATGTGAGGAGAGCTTCCAGAAGCTCAAGGAGGATTTGACCACAGCTCCCGTACTTGTGTTGCCATCAGCCTCAAGGTCATATATGATTTATTGTGATGCTTCTAGAGTTGGGCTCGGTTGTGTGTTGATGCAAGAGGGTAGAGTTATTGCATATGCTTCTCGTCAGCTAAAGCCCCACGAGAAGAACTACCATGTTCATGATTTGGAGTTAGCTGCTATTGTTCATGCCTTGAAGATTTGGAGGCACTACCTATATGGTGTATCTTGTGATGTGTATACAGACCACCGCAACCTTCAGCACTTGTTTAAGTATAAAGATCTGAATTTGAGGCAGCAGAGATGGCTTGAATTGCTTAAAGACTATGATATTACTATCTTGTACTATCCCGGGAAAGCCAATGTACTGGCTGATGCATTGAGCCGGAAGGCCATTAGTATGGGCAGTTTGGCGTATATTCCAGTTGGGGAGAGACCCCTTGCAGTTGATGTTCAGGCATTAGCTAATCGGATGGTGAGGCTGGATATTTCTGAGCCCAGTCAGGTGATGGCTTGTGTAGTAACTCGTTCCTCTTTATATGATCGTATTTGAGAGTGCCAGTATGATGATCCACACTTACTTGTCCTTAAGGACAGAGTTCAGCATGATGATGCCAGAGATGTCACTATTGATAGTGATGGTGTATTGCGGATGCAGGGCCGGATATGTGTGCCCAATGTTGATGGCCTTCGTGAGTTGATATTGGAGGAGGCCCACAGTTCGCGGTATTCTATTCATCCAGGAGCCGCGAAGATGTATCAGGATTTGAAGCAGCATTACTAGTGGAGAAAGATGAAGAAAGATATTGTGAGCCATGTGGCTCGGTGTCTAAACTGTCAGCATGTTAAATATGAGCATTAGAGACCTGGTGGTGTATTCCAGCATATTGATATTCCCGAGTGGAAGTGGGAAAGAATTACTATGGACTTTGTTAGTGTACTCACTCGGACAGCGAGGAAGTTTGATTCAGTATGGGTGGTGGTGGATAGGTTGACCAAGTCAGCTCACTTCATCCCAGTGTGTACTACTTATTCCTCGGAGCGGTTGGCAGAGATATTCATCCGTGAGATAGTGAGATTGCATGGAGTTCCCATTTCTATTATATCAGACAGAGGTACCCAGTTCACTTCTCAGTTCTGGAGGACATTTCAGCGAGAGTTGGGTTCACAGGTAGAGCTGAGCATAGCATTTCATCCACAGACGGATGGGCAGTCTGAGCGTACTATTCAGATATTGGAGGACATGTTGCTTACATGTGTCATTGATTTCGGCGGTTCATGGGCTAATTACTTGCCTCTTGCGGAGTTTTCTTATAATAATAGCTATCAGTCCAGCATTCAGATGGCACCGTATGATGCTTTATATGGGAGGCGGTGTAGGTCTCCAGTCGGTTGGTTTGAGCCCGGCGAGGCAAGGTTGTTCGGAACATAGTTAGTCCAGGATGCCTTAGACAAGGTAAAGGTGATTCAGGAGAGACTTCACAAAGCTCAGTAGCGTCAGAAGAGTTATGCGGACCGGAAGGTCCGAGATGTATCCTATTCAGTGGGTGAGAAGGTGTTGCTGAAGGTTTCGCCTATGAAGGGCGTTATGAGGTTTGGGAAGAAAGGGAAGTTGAGTCCAAGGTTTATTGGACCTTTTGAGGTGCTTAGGAAAGTTGGGGAGGTGGCCTATATGCTCGCTTTGCCACCCAGTTTGTCGGGAGTTCACCCGGTGTTCCATGTATCCATGCTCCGGAAGTATGTCGGAGACCCGTCTCATGTGTTAGACTTCAGCACGATACAGCTAGATGAGGACTTGACTTATGATGTGGAGCCAGTAGCCATTTTGGGTCGACAGGTTCGTAAGTTGAGATCCAAGGACATAGCTTCAGTGAAAGTGCAGTGGAGAGGTCGTCCCGTGGAGGAAGCAACCTGGGAGACCGAGCAGGAGATGCGGAGCAGATATCTACAATTATTTGATACTCCAGGTATGTTTCTTAACCTGCTCGCGGTCGAGCATTTGCTTAAGTTAGGGAGAATGTAACGACCCGGCCCGTCATTATGGGAATTACCACCCCGTTATCTGCATTTATATATCTTATGCTTTTATATCAGTATTAGAGTATATCGGGTGAGTTAGGAGTGATTCGGGTTAAAAATGAAGCAAATAGCATGTTTGAAGGGAGCTTGAATATGGGAAGTCAACCTAGAGTTGACTATTTAGTTAAAGTGCTCAGAACCGGATTTCGATGATTCGACTTCTTTTGGGGGATCATTTATGACTTAGGAGAGCAATCGGAATTGAATTCAGAGGTCCGGTGTAGTTTTATCCTTGAATTGGCAAAGGTTGAATTTTTGGCGAAAACCGGATGGTAGGTGAGATTTTGATCCAGGGGTCGGAATGGAGTTCCGACAATTTCTGTAGCTTCGTTTTGTGATTTTGGATATGTCTGCAAATTTTAGGTCATTCGGACATCGTTTGATCGGGTTTTGGATTGAATGTTAGTTTCAGAAGTTTTGAAGAAACTTAGGCTTGAATTCATGTGTAAATGGTGATTTTGATGTTTAGGATGGTGTGTTTATGATTGGAACAAGTCCGTATCATGTTTTGGAGTATGTTGGTGGTTTTCGTTGGGGTCCCGGGGGCCTCGAGATGATTTCGGACCATCAACCAGGCAATTTGGACTTGGCAAACCTGTAGAAAATTGCAGGTCTGTGCAGCAAGAAATAAGCCTTCGCTTTCGCGTGGAGGCAGTCGCGTTCGCGAAGGTCAGGAGGGCCAAAGCATCGCGTTCACGAACAGAACGTCACATTCGCGTAGGTCAGGTAGGGTGAAGCTTCGCGTTCGTGTTAGGGGTATCGCGAACACGTAAAAGGAAAATAGGCTGCTGGGAATTTGTTCATCGCGAACGCGTTGGAGAGGTCGCGTTCGCAAAGGGTAAGCCAGAGTTGAGCATCATGAACGCGTGCAAGGCGTCGCGTTCGCGAAGAGTAAAAGGGACGTGGACATCGCAAACGCGTGGGAGGTCACGCGAACGCATAGAACAATTGGGTCTAGCAGTGAAATTAAATTGCAGAACAGAGGGCTCACGGGTTCATTCAGCCAAAACATAATTTTGAGCCCTAGAGAAAAGAAAACACGAGGAAAACACTGAGATATCATCGGGTATTCGTCGGAGGTAAGTGTAAGGCCCCAGAAAAGTTCACTAAGTAATATAGGATTCTGTGGTGCCACGTAGGTTAATTATAATATTTTTATGTACTATTAATATGGAGATCAATTAGACTTAGTAAATATGAGTATAAGTCTTATGGTAAGTTATGTGAGGTCTAAATAGAAGCCTAGGTGTACGCCAAATGGAAAACATTTCGAAATAGGCCAAAATTCCTAATGGATTCACACAAGGCTCCACTTTGAACGATCATATCTCCAGTTATATAATGAGTTGTGTGAGGATAAACCTACCAAATTAAAGCCCTTTGAGTCTAGTTTCCAACGCAACAAACCGTTCGTCACTTGGAGGTGTATACAGAACGTTATGATCATTTTACTCGTCGGGTGTCAGATGCACGAAATCCTGCGCGAAATGGACTTCGCGCACACTTCGCGCATCTGAGGCAGAATTCTCAGGAAAATGCGCGGAGTAATGCGCGAAGCTTGCACACTTCGCGCATCTGGGCAACACTTCATGCACCCGGATAGTTTTAATACCCCAAAGACCGGCCTAGAGTGTTCCCAACTCATTTTTGGGGTTTTGACTTGCTCTCTCAAGAGGGTTTCATCCCAAACTTCATCCCTATGATCTAAGGTAAGATTTTTATAGTTCTTTGAGTAATTTCTACCCCTTAAACACTTATACTAACAAGGATTAATCTTCAAAATCCTTAGATTTTCCTTCTAATTCTTGAATTCTTCAAGAACACCTCAAGTGGAGATTCTTAAAATTCTTACTACAAGAGGTATGTCTATCATCTCCAACTACTCTATGGTGATTATTTATGTAAGATACATACATTAGAACTCATGGGAGGGTGATTGGGAGCCATGGGTTCCTAACCTAGGTTATGTTAGAATTGTAGAGGTTGTGAGATGTGTTATTGAGGTATGATTCTTGGTATGGTAGTGTTATGTATGCATGCTTGTGCAAATAGAGTTGTGGGAAGATTGATGAACATAAATAAGTAAAGATTGGGTTAGGGAATGAATAAATTCTTGAAAAGGGGATTTGAAATCAAGATGCCCAAGTAGTATTTGATAAAATGCTCAAATGAGCCAGTTTCATGAATATCTTAATAATATATGTTTAATTTTGTTATGTCTCATAGTAGATTGGAATTGCTAGAGTTTTTGGAGTGTTGTAGTAACATAAGAAAAGCTCAATCGAGGTATGTATGGCTAATTTTGATTCTTGTAAAATCGCCCATATGTGTGAAATTGTTTGGCATGTGTTAATTTGAGTGATTGTATGTGATTCTTCAATATCATTGTTGGGTATTCAGTTGATGTTGAACTACATGTGATGTGGTATGAAGTATGAATTGAAAGATGACAAGGGAATTGGAATTGATAAAGAACTGAGAACAATTATTGTGGTGGCATATATGGTTTCTTGTGGAAAGAGATGAAACACTTGAATTGTGGTGAATTGTTGAACATACTTGTGTGAGTACTCTCGAATATGGAAACATGGTAACTTGGTTGTGATATCAGTTTTAAAAGTATTTGAGAATATGAATTGAATTGTAAGTTGCTTATTTGAATTTGTTGTAATTGTGTGTAGTGCCTTATTTGCTGTTTGTAATTGTTGTGATTGAAACTGTACGGTGGGATCGGGTTGTGCGCCGCAACATGAGGTGATAAGGGTGGCCGGGGTAATAAGGGTGGACGAGGTAATAAGGATGGAAAGCGATCGAAATCGCTATTGAAAATTGATATAAAAATCAATGATGTGAAATTATGAAAGGAGACAGCAGGAGAGTTTGCAACCTGTGGGGCACTGATTGCCCCTTTGTTTGACTGCTTGTGTTTTACATGATTGATTTGTGGTTATCTACTTGTTGATCTTAAACGTGCTTTGTGTTGAGAATTATCTGAAATGAGGAAAAATGTGGAAAACGTGGTTGGCTGGTTTAATTGATTCTTGATGTAATTCATTGGTTGTATTATCATCGTGATTTCTTGTTAATGGCTTGAGTTTACTTGGGACAAAGTTTGTCCATACATACCAGTACAATTCCAGTGTACTGACGTCTCTTTTGCCGGGGACGCTATATTCGTATTATGATTGTAGGTGAATCAGTAGAGGTACTTCAGCTCATCGGCAGTAGCATCCTTCATCTTCCAATGCCCGTTTTGGTGAGCCCCTTTCCTTCCGGGGCCCTACGTGGCTCATGCCACTCTTGTTTAGACTTTATTTTGATTTGTGTAAGGTATAGCTGGAGACTTGTTACCGGCAAGTATTGTATCGTCCTTTGTATCCTAGAGGCTCCGTAGACATGTAAACTGTGGGGTTATGGCCTATGTATATATATATCGGGCATTGTAAATATAAATTGTAAACTTGTTAGTAAATCAATCGTATGGTTATGTTGTACAACGTGAATTTAGTTATAATTGGTAGGATCTTTGGCTTATGAGTAATAAACAACACAGGGGTAACGCATGGCATAGAAAGGCACCCAGGTCCGCTTGACTGGGGCTACCTGGTCAGGCGCCGGTCATGTCCCTCGAATTGGGGCATGACAAACTTGGTATCAGAGCCTAAAGTTTTTAAAGTGTCCTAGGATGTCTCGGAGCCGTGTCTAGTAGTGCCCTTCTTATCGGTGTGTTGTCGACCACATCATATAAGTTGGGGGTTGCACGGACATTTAGGAATTTACCAACTTTTTTGATATTCCAGATCGTGCGATATGGCTCAAGATAGGGAGGTAATTTTCTCTATAAGTATTAATCTCAAGATTGGTTATTTTGATACCATAATCTGTGAATTTGAAGCATGTAAGATGGGATTTATCCCACCATTGAGTCCAACTGGATCACCCAAGGACTTGTTAGGAGAATGTGTTGAGTCATGGAGTGATTGGTAGAACTTGTTGTTAAGGAGAGTACCCTCGTTTTTACTAATGTCACTGTACCACCAGATCATGTAGTATTTCATCAGTATGTATGGCTAAAACCCCGTCTCTTCGAAATTAAGCTTCCACGATGCTCTCATAAATGTTGTAGGTTCAAAATATAATAGATGCAGTACCCGTTTTGTTATGTTAAGAGAATTATTGTTTTGAAAATATATGTGGGAGGCCCTTCTTCATCTGTTTAGTATATTATAATTGGTAGATGAGGATATGTAAAGAATGTGAACTATGTGCTAAAATGCCTAGACTTCAAGTCAAGTTTGAATTGATATTTTGATGTCAAATTTTGTGATAAAACTTGTTATGGTTGATACTTCCAAAATGTTCTTACGTGTACCAAAGGTATTTGATTGATTGCGTCTAGTTGTTGGTAATGTATAAATATGTTTGGAAATGAAGTAAGTGAATGTGTAAATGTGGTAAGACTAAATGTTGGACTCTAGCTACGATTAATACTTTACATGAATTGGTGTTGTGACCCGATATTTGTGAAAGATGCATTCCAATATGATCAATGTGCTATTATTGACAACTTAAAATGGGTGCAAGGGGTATGAATCATGTATTGAAATGTGAAGGCCTTAAATTGAAATTGAAGGAGCATATATTAAATAAAACTGTGTGAAGTCCTCTGTGCATAGAGATGTTGAAATAAGTCAAATGTTTTTGAGAAATAGAGTGTAGACAATGTGTCGAGAACTCGAAAAGAAATTGTACCTGGTGATACTTGTGACATGAGGGAATATGAAATAGATTATGAGGTTGATGTGAAATAAAATATGCGGAAATGTTGTGAAATGCAGGGAAGAAGTAATTGTGTTATGAAATGTGGCTTAGTGCCAAGTATGATGTGATAATTGTGGCCCAAAGTGTCGATGGACAAATATACGAGAAAATGGCATGATTCTTTTATTTGATAATGTGGTGATCATTTAAAGTGTTTGATTCGTATTTGTGATTTCCTTATTATTGTATGAAGCGCATAGGTGAATAATTTTATATGTGAACCCTATGGAAGGGCTATGAAATGCGGCCTAGAGGTATGAAAATTATGTAAAACAAAAACTATGTGATCCATTTTATTTGGTAATGTGGTGATTGTTTAAACTTTTTGTTAAACCCTTATGATTTCCTTGTCCTTGCATAGATGTGTTCTTAAAAAGAATCTAAATTACAAAACAGTTCATGCACATGCATACTCTTTAAATGATAGGTATTATCTACCAAGTCTCCCTATCACAGATCTAGTATTTACAACCTCCTATGGAATTGAGCTCTATAAGTATGTTCCTGAATTGAGTTATAACACTATTTATACTTCCCACTTGTTTTCCTAAATTTTCATCAAGGTACTATTACCATTGAAATCTTTACAGAAACGTTTTATTTAAATCGACAACATCTGCTCACTTATGCCTATACATGCACCATCATAGAGTTTCTACATGTGGTGCCAAGTTCCATGCAAAGTATTCATGATTTGTAATCCTTCTCGAGTCACTCTCTTACTTAGTTGTGTGTGGCTTATATGGCTTGATCAACCAATCTACTATCTTGTGAATATCATCATGAAACCTTTTCACTGTCTAGTACCATATATGCACATCTCAGTGCCTATCATATGAGTGCATATCAATCGAAATGGTCACCATGTACATAAAGCCTCTCTGAAAAATTGAGATCCTCAATCCCCATCATAGATATCTTGTGTCGCCATGGATTTCGTGCCCATTTGAGACATCTCGCAGTAAGTAGCCCACTCTGTCCTAGTATTGTGGTTGCTCGTGGCATGGTCATGTATTGCAGTGGGGAGTTAATATAGTAGAAGTGTTTCCAACTTATAACCAATGATTATTTTCTCATGATGTCTCCACAATGTTTTAATTGCATTCCTTATTTACTGTATTCATTGTGCTAGTTCCCTACACTTGTAGGACAACCATAAGAGAACATTCCCTTCTATGTATCACTATGACACTTCCTTTTTCAAGTCAACGCCTATGGAGATCTCATCATGAACATCTGCAAACCTTCAACGATTATTGTGCACTGTCTCATTGTGTTTGGTTTTCTTCAGACCCTCAACTTCTAGAATCATGGACTATGTCATTGTCATGTGTGGAGAGTTTTACTACCCTTGGTATCTCACCTTCTTGGCTAGATATGAGTTTTATTTGACTTCTCTCTGGAGCGTCGTGTTAACTATTATAACCATCTAACCAATTCATGATTTTGTCCCAATATCAAGATTTCCTAGCTATTGAGTTTAACTCATGAAAGGTTGAGATTAGATGACTTAGGATTTTTGTACATATCATGAACATGTTGATTTGAATGACAAGTGGTCGTAATTTTTAGTTCCCTCATATATGATCAATTACCAAGAAGTGTTAAGTTGTCTAGAATATGGTAATCTCATAAACATTCAATTCTTTTCATCCTTATAGGCTTGTGGCATAGATTCTGTGCGTCAAGTAATGTTAGAGTGTAATTCAACTTCATGTTATTTTGAATCCCATATCACATTCAAAGTGCCAGAGTATTCCTATTCGGGGTCGACGGATTTTCCCTACACTCTAGAAAATGAGTGGTTCATGTACTTGAGTATTCCTCCTTAATCATTCCTATTTCCCATGTACTACTTACTCCTATGCCTCATTTGTGTATTAATTGAGGTAGTCACAATGATTAACCATGTCAGTATTGTTAGTAGTAACATTTTGTGTCTCTTAGTATACGACCTCATGAAGTACTTTACTCAGTGCATTAATGGATTCCTGAAGAACTCCAGCCTGATCTTGAACTCTATTGTTCCTCGTTGTATTAGATTATTGGGTATTGTAAGTTCAGACAAGTCAAAGATAAAGCTTCATAGTGTGATCACATATATATTGGATAGATAAAGTTATGGTCAGTTTATGGTATCACATCTTAGGGTAACTATTAAGGGTCATCAAGGGTTTAGTGTGGTGTACCCCTGAAAATGTTATGTGAGTTGATAATAAAGGTAACATGACTGTATTACACATTAGGTTGCAATAGGTGTATGATATTCCCCATAACTGTTCCTCATGTACTTTGTGTTTCCATATGCTTATGTCTAAGAAGATAGTGATAAAAAAATGTGGGTACAAATTGACTTGATTGAACTATATGATCATGATGCACTACTAGCAAGACTCGTGATGGCTTGACTTCATATGGACTATTGATTGAAATGAAATTATATTCTAGTTAATGAACACCTTTGCGATTATATTAATGGCTAGTAAGGACTATTATGAACACATGATTGTTTGTTTACTATGAACTGACATCCTTGATGGTATGATACCAAGTTATGGAATTGTGGGTTATTGTGGTTATCATGAATTGCAATATCAGTGGAGTGTATATTGTACAATGGAAGTTATCAAAAGGTAAAGTCAATGGATAGTTATCTCATGCAAGATGTTTATCTGTCATCCTTGTTATGTATGTTTGGCAGTTGATATTATTTTTGAGAAGGTGTTATGACAATGCTTGTAAGTCGATAATGTTGTGTGGAAGGATAGATGTGTCGTGGAAGGAAAGCACTTTCGTTTGATTGAATACCAGTTAGTTTTGACTTGGAATGTACCATATAGGTATTTTGATATAAAATTGTGCAGTCCATGTTCTGGTATCCATATGTTAATGTAGTGCTTGTAATACTGGGACTAGGATTGTGGATATATACATTGTGGTGCTATGTACATTAGTGGATGTGTGGTTAAGACGATTTTGGTGATTCTCTGGCATGTGGATAGGCCTAGTTACAAAGGAAACTCTGCCGAAATTTTTGAAAAATTTATGAGTTAGTAAAAATTTTGAGACTGGATGTAGGTTAGAAAAGAGATGTGTGATGTTAAAGTGTTTGTGAAAGACTATACTCCTCATTCGACGACGAATGATCCTGGGGGGGGGGCGAGAATGTAAGGCCCCAGAAAATTTCACTAAGTAATATAGGATTATGTGGTGCCACGTAGGTTAATTATAATATTTTTATATACTATTAATATGGTGGACATCAATTAGACTTAGTAAATGTGAGCATAAGTCTTATGGTAAGTTATGTGAGGTCTAAATAGAAGCCTAGGTGTACGCCAAATGGAAAACATTTAGAAATAGGTCAAAATTCCTAATGGATTCACACAAGGCTCCATTTTGAACGATCATATCTCTAGTTATATAATGATTTGTGTGAGGATAAACCTATCAAATTAAAGCACTTTGAGTCTAGTTTCCAATGCAACAAACTGTTCGTCATTTGGAGGTGTATACAGAAAGTTATAATCATTTTACTCGTCGGGTGTCTGATGCGCGAAATCCTGCGCGAAATGGACTTCGCGCACACTTCGCGCATCTGAGGCAGAATTCTCAGGAAAATGCGCGAAGCATGGACACTTCGCGCATCTGGGCAACACTTCGCGCACCCGGATAGTTTTAATACCCCAAAGACCGGCCTAGAGTGTTCCCAACTCATTTTTGGGGTTTTCACTTGCTTTCTCAAGAGGGTTTCATCCCAAACTTCATCCCTATGATCTAAGGTAAGATTTTTATAGTTCTTTGAGTAATTTCTATCCCTTAAACACTTATAGTAACAAGGATTAATCTTCAAAATCCTTAGATTTTCCTTCTAATTCTTGAATTCTTCAAGAACACCTCAAGTGGAGATTCTTAAAATTCTTACTACAAGAGGTATGTCTATCATCTCCAACTACTCTATGGTGATTATTTATGTAAGGTACATACATTAGAACTCATGGGAGGGTGATTGGGAGCCATGGGTTCCTAACCTAGGTTATGTTAGTATTGTAGAGGTTGTGAGATATGTTATTGAGGTATTATTCTTGGTATGGTAGTGTTATGTATGCATGCTTGTGCAAATAGAGTTGTGGGAAGATGGATGAGCATAAATAAGTAAAGATTGGGTTAGGGAATGAAGAAATTCTTGAAAAGGGGATTTGAAATCAAGATGCCCAACTAGTATTTGATAAAATGCTCAAATGAGCTAGTTTCATGAATATCTTTATAATATATGTTTAATTTTGTTATGTCTCATAGTAGATTGGAATTGCTAGAGCTTTTTGGAGTGTTGTAGTAACTTAAGGAAAGCTCAATCGAGGTATGTATGGCTAATTTTGATTCTTGTAAAATCGCCAATATGTGTGAAATTGTTTGGCATGTGTTAATTTGAGAGATTGTATGTGATTCTTCAATATCATTGTTGGGTATTCAGTTGATGTTGAACTACATGTGATGTGGTATGAAGTCTGAATTGAAAGATGACAAGGGAATTGGAATTGGTAAAGAACTGAGAACAATTGTTGTGGTGGCATATATGGTTTCTTGTGGAAAGAGATGAAACACTTGAATTGTGGTGAATTGTTGAACATACTTGTGTGAGTACTCTCGAATATGGAAACATGGTAACTTGGTTGTGATATCAGTTTGAAAAGTATTTGAGAATATGAATCGAATTGTAAGTTGCTTATTTGAATTTATTTTAATTGTGTGTAGTGCCTTATTTGCTGTTTGTAATTGCTATGATTGAAACTGTACGGTGGGATCGGGTTGCGCGCCGCAACATAAGGTAATAAGGTGTGGGTTGGGGTGATAAGGGTGGCTGAGGTAATAAGGGTGGACGAGGTAATAAGGATGGAAAGCGATCGAAATCGCTATTGAAAATTGATATAAAAATCAATGATGTGAAATTATGAAAGGAGACAGCAGGAGAGTTTGCAACCTGTGGGGCACTGATTGCCCCTTTGTTTGACTACTTGTGTTTTACGAGATTGATTTGTGGTTGTTCTACTTGTTGATCTTAAACGTGCTTTGTGTTGAGAATTATCTGAAATGAGGAAAAATGTGGAAAACGTGGTTGGCTGGCTTAAATGATTCTTGATGTAATTCATTGGTTGTATTATCATCGTGATTTCTTGTTAATGTCTTGAGTTTACTTGGGACAAAGTTTGTCCATACATACCAGTACAATTCTAGTGTACTGACGTCCCTTTTGCCGGGGACGCTACATTCGTATTATGATTGTAGGTGAATCAATAGAAGGTACTTCAGCTCATCGGCAGTAGCATCCTTCATCTTCCACTACCCGTTTTGGTGAGCCCCTTTCCTTTCGGGGCCCTACGTGGCTCATGCCACTCTTGTTTAGACTTTATTTTAATTTGTGTAAGGTATAGCTGGAGAGTTGTTACCGGCAAGTATTGTATCGTCCTTTGTATCCTAGAGGCTCCGTAGACATGTAAACTGTGGGGTTATGGCCTATGTATATATATATCGAGCGTTGTAAATATAAATTGTAAACTTGTTAGTAAATCAATCGTATGGTTATGTTGTACAACGTGAATTTAGTTATAATTGGTAAGATCTTTGGCTTATGAGTAATAAACAACACAGGGGTAACGCATGGCATTGAAAGGCACCCAGGTCCGCTTGACTGGGGCTACCTGGTCAGGCGCCGGTCATGTCCCTCGAATTGGGGCGTGACAGTAAGATTCTTGACTCAAAAACATAATTTTATGGTAGAATTAACATCAATCTTCATGAATTTGGGTAGAAATTATGAAGGATTGTGGCCTAGAAATTGAAAACAAAAATTTGGGTTTTGAAAGGCCAATCGAACCCTGATTTCGATAAATTTTATATGCACGGACTCGTGGCGAGACGAGGATCGCATTGGTACTAATTTCGGAATTTTCTGAGTAGTGGGCCCGGGGTCGGGTTTTACCAACTTAGTGTATTTATGCGAATTTCACGTAAATTGAAATGGGCTATGATTCTTTGACCCGTATTTGATATAATTATTGTGGTTTGACTATATTCTACGCACGAGGGAGAAAAATTTAAAAGAAAAGGCATTGCGGACGAGTCTACGACCGGCTAGAGGTGAGTAGTTTGTGTATGTGGTAGCCTGAGGGTTCGAAACCCCGGCTTAGCACATTGTGACGCTAGTAGGGCGTGGCTCGCACCCCGTGGTAGGTGCAGGATTGATTGTGACTGGGAATTGAGACTTGGTCCATCCCGGATATGGATAAAATACTATTAGTAAAAGAAATACACTGTGTTTGACATAATTGTGGGTTGTAAGCCTTGTTTGGGGCCTTGTGCCGACCTGCAGTATCCCTAGGGGATAGTATTTATGTGATAGCTATATTTGCTTAATCACTGATCTCAGTCCTGGAAATTGAAATCACAGAATTGATGCTAAGTCACCGGCTTTTGCAAATTTAATAAAGTTAAAGTATTTTTCATAAATTATGAACAGGAAACTGGAATTAAGAAAAATAATCTGTTTTGTGATTTATCTGATTATTGTGGTCTGAGGATGGATCGGACTGCACGCCGCAGCGATTATTATGATATGAGGATCGGGCTGTACGCCACAGCGGTTATTATGATATGAGGATCGGGCTGCACGCCGCAGCGGTATCTGCGCTTGGGCTGTAGGAGCCCCTCCGGAGTCTGTACACACCCCCAGTGAGTGTCGTCGATGTTAAATGGATCGGGCTACACGCCGTAGCGGTTATGTGCATTGCATTGCATCGTTATTTGTCGAATTATTCTGTGGTAGCTGCATTGTACTGTTGATGCTAGTTCGTAAGAGATTCGGACTATAGTGTAGCTTCATATTGTGGTATTTTGTGGATTTCCTACTTTCAGCTGCTTATATATATTTATTACTCACTGAGTACTTAGTACTCAGACAAGATCTTGCTCGATGGTAAGCAACCCCCACTTCCAACCGAGAGGTTGTGAGTTCGAGTCTCCCCAAGAGCAAGGTGGGAAGTTCTTGGAGGGAAGGATGCCGGGGTCTATTTGGAAACAGATTCTCTACCCCAGGGTAGGGGTAAGGTCTGCGTACACACTACCCTCCCCAGACCCTACTAAGTTGGATTTCCTGCTTTCAGCTATTATTTTTACTCACTGAGTACTTAGTACTCACCCCTACTCCTCGCACCTTTGTGTGCAGATTCAGGTACACAGGAGGATTAGACAAACACTCCAGCCTATATCAGAGTTTATACCGAGTTGCTGAGGTAGCTGCCGACGTTCGCAGAACCTAGCTTCTCCTCCTCTTTTCAGTTTCTATTTTTTTATATTCAAACTTGGGTATTTCTATACGTTATTCTCTATTTTTGTTGGGTTTTGTTACAGGCTCTAGACTCGTGACTCCGGATCTATGAGAGTGTTAGTTATTTTCGTACTTCTCAGTACTTTATTCATTATTATTATTAGTGGAGTTCTTTGACTCATATATTCTTCTTGGGATGCCCTTTCGGGATTGATATTCGTTGTGATAAGTAATTGTTGGTCTGGCTGGCCTAGCTTAATCGTTGGGTGCCATCACGACCGGATTTGGGTCGTGACAATATAGGATATCCAGTTGATAGTGTATGTCACGACTTCTAACTGAAATACGCATTGGCACAGCAATTGTGATAAATTGTCAATAACATAAATTCAGATTAGTCAACGATATATAATCTATAGATTACATCCTCGAATTGGGCATATTTTGTTATACTTATACAATCGTAACACCAAACTTAATACTCCCCATCGAACAAACGCACAACTCCTAACTGTCTTGCCAAGGTTACTTTGGGACTAATATGCCAAACTTGATGAAATTATTTCAAATATCATACTAAAACTCGTATATTGTATTTGCACCTACTCGATTACAAGCCGATTATAACATTTCCGTTTAATATCCATTTAAATGTGTACGGTAAAAATAGCTCAATGTCTATATTTGGATAAAAGTGTTATGACTTGGATACTGGCTTATACCATGTATCGTGGTTGAGGTAATGGACTATAATCTACATAGGTCAATCAGATGCGCAATTCTTTTTAAAACAGAATATAACATCAAATTATCGACAATGTCTATAATTTGACAAGATATACGTAATTGCGTAAAAGTTAATAGGTACACCTAGCTCCATATATATTAACTGTAAATCCACATAATTTTAGTATGTCACCAACTAATATTTCCATGGATCATATGAATATATAGTTGTTAAAATTGGTTGATGTATGAAGTTAGCATGGAATAAGCATTTAAGAGGTTATTAGTTATGACTATTGCACGTATTCACAGGAGAGGTGATGGATAGTCAAATGAACTACTTTCTGTTGACACAGAAACAGTCAACGATTGGACTCTTAGTAATCGTACTGGTTGTGAAATAATGAAAGACCAATAATATGATTTAGTTGCAAGGTATGCCCGTTTATATATCGTGATTGTATTTTCGGAGCGTATTGACAGTAAATTACCAAGTAATACAATTGTAGTCCGTTTATCAGTCGAGGAGATTAAATTTATTGGGCATAACCTGATTCATACGTATAATGTAATTCTCATATGTTCCGTGTTTTTGTACATTGATGTATTACAATTGTATACATGGATTATATATCTTGAAATAATTGTAACTCTAAATGAGGTTTTCAAGGACTACAATCGTATTAGTCAAATGGTTATGATTGTAGTCTATATTCAAACATTTTGAGTAAATTCACAATTTGTTTTCTGCATTTTATTCCAAGTGGAGTCCGCTTGGAATAATTGTAACAGATGTATAAACGGAAGTTCCTATTAGTACAATAGTATTAGTAATAGTATTAAATCACTACTATAAAAATGGTGTATTTGACTTATGACACGGATCCTATGTCATATACCGGTATATTTTACCGTATACGCGCGGATTATGGCTTTTAAATTCGTGTTAATACTATTACTAATATGATTGTAGTAATAAGAACTTCCGTATTATCGGCGTGTATACGATGAATTCGATTAATTAAGGTGTCGATGCATATTGAAATCATGTAGTGATATAATTAAATAAGACTACAATGTATAGGCGTAGTTTAAAACAATATGTGTATAGATTTTTAATCGTATGAGTAATATAAAGTCTAAGGAAAGAATAGGACAAGTCAATTGTATTAGACTTGTATTATAATAGTCAACATATGATTTAATATTGTGTTATATTGATTGTTAAAACATTTCACGTTACATCCCAAGACCATTGGAGTTTCAATGACCAATTCAATCGGAATACAGCAGGTCAATCAAATTGACCTATACAATTGCAAATCCAAGTGTAGAAATAGATGTCATAATTTATTATTAAGTGCAATAATATTGGACTTAAGATACAACAAACTTTTACGCATCGGCCTACCATTCAAATCGGATATTTCTAGGCATTCTTTTATCGGCTGGAAAGGCCAATCGTATCCGTACAACTATCTAAATTTGCGCTACAGAAGAATATAAACGGTCACTATAATATCGTGTTATGGATTAATACTATACCTAACGCAAGTTAGTACTATTGGTAATAACGAATTTTTAGTGTTTACCGAAAGTGAAAATTTTGATATCGGGATCGGAATGCGATTCCGAAAGTTGGTGCAAGTCCGTAATGTCGAATGTGACTTGTGTGCAAACTTTGAGTTAATTCGGATCGATTTTGGTAGGAAAGGGGACAATTAATCTCTTTAAGGAAATTTAAAAGAATTATACAAGTATATATTTTCAACAAATATTGTCGTATTTTGTAAACGGAATCGTAATATCCAACATACTACAAATTTGGATGTATTGACTCAAAGTTTATTCCTTTGACATAATGTTTTCAAATATTAGTGACGTGATAATTAATGAGAAATTTATGCTATATACCTACTAAAGACAAACTAATTACCCGTTTTTACCTACTTTTAAAGTTATTACACTATACACCTAGCGAATCAGAACTATTTACCCGTGTATTCATTTTTCTTGTTTATTCTTCTACTGTAACTATACAGTTTAAAGTTGTCTTGTATGTTTTCTCTATAATAAGAAAAAAAAACGTACCAATTTTAAGGATTAACTTCAAGCTTGCAATTCAGATGATAGAAAATAACTTAACATGCTAATAGTTTTGACAAAAAAAAGATGATTATTAATCTCAAGTTGAAAAAATAAAAATTTACATAAACAACTCGATTCCATAATTGAATTAAAAAACGGAGAAGAAGAAAGCTTACAGTAAGGAGTTTCTGGATCTAGAAATGAATTCAAATTTGAAGGGCGTCTAATTAACAATGGATCTAAAAATGGGTGTGTGAGATTTGCATGGTAAGAGCAAGAAATTAGGGATTGTTTGAAGGGAATGACATCTGCTTACTTGGTCTCTGTAACCGTTTGCTTTGTTTTCCTAAAATTATCTGGGAGAAAGACAGTGAAATCGAGAAAAGTTAGGCGTAACTAAATAGTGTGGGAGAAAGACAGTGAAATTGTCTGGGAGAAAGAGGAAGAAGTTGTATTATATACCCAAATAGTATACAAATATACCATTTTAGTATACAATTCACTCCAACTATATACCATATTAGTATAACTATATACTATATTGGTATCATATGCTAGTTAAATTATTTTTTGGTTGTATTTGCTGCATTTAATCGTTATAATATTTAATTTTCTTTTAATAATAATAATATAGTACAATATCTTGAAATACCTTATTATATTAATAGGTGATACACTATTTTTTTATTTTCTCTTTATGTATGTCTGTTATGTAATAGTAGTATAGTCATATAGTTGCCGAAAATTAACTAGTAAAACTGTATACCATGTTGGTATAGTTATATGTCATATTGGTATCATATGGTAGTTTGAACATTATTTTGGTTGTTTTAGCTGCATTTTAAGTGAGTTCTATTATGAAATTAATTATATCAACATGAGTTGCAATAATGCTGGAATTGTTGGGTGCTGATGGACATAAATTATGTGTATTAATAGTTTTAATAATTATAGGTAATTGTTGGAACGACCTCATACAACTATATACCCTCTTAGTATACGAAATGAGCAAGTTATTTTGCGAATATTTAACTAGCAATACGAGCATATAATTTTTTCATACTTTTATTGCGTCCTTTAATGTTTTGGTAGAGTAGTATAGTCACAGATAGTTGTAGCAATATTCTAGAGAAATCATATGCTCTGTTAGTATACATATATACCATATTGGTATCACATGTTACTAGAAGTCTTTTTCGCTACTTATACTTTTGTTCTATTTTTTAATATTTTATATCATTTTTATTCTAACTAGTATATATGAAGATTTGATTGCCATAGATTATATTTTCTTGCTCTATAACTAGTTGTATTACTGCTAATGATAGAGTGTGTATTAATATTTATAGGGAAGGAGATCAATATTTTATGACAATCACGTGTTGATTCTTATAATCTGATTATGTAATTTATGGTGCTCAACAGTAATCAATGTGATATTCAGTTCATTAGATCAAGTGACAACTGATATATTTCAGTTTACTAATTTAATTTAACAAATGAGAAAGAAAAATAAAATAAAAGGTATATTTTACTAGTTATATTAAAAAAAGATGAACAAATATTTACTATATCAATTATTATTTTTATTGTATAAAAAAAGAATGATAAAAAATAATAAAAATAATAAATGAAATTAGATTATGAATTGAAAAAGAATATAAAAAAAATACTAAATGGAATTAGAAAAGAAAAAAAAAGAAGAAGATACGAGAAAAAGAAAAGCAGAAAAGTAAAAAAGTAAAAAAAAAAGAAAAAGAGGAAGAAAAGAAGCATTGAAATAAAAAAGAATTAGAGAATAAAGAAAAAATTCTCTACAAAAACTACTATGAGTAGGAAATGTAATTAGTTTATGGGTAGAAAAATAAATGGGTAGACAAGGGTAAATAGTTTTGTTTTTGTGGGTAACTGTGTCAAACCCCCATAATTAATATGTTTAGTGTGGATATAATACGATATAACTTTTTAGTAAATACTTATCGAATGAGGATATTTGGTTGGATCTAAATTGTCTTGTATTAGTCAATTTAACCGAAATTCCCTTCTACAAACATAGTGGTACTAAGGTATTGATTACTATACTGAGACTATAATGCGTCCCATTAAGCATACTGTCCTAATATGTCGTATTCCTTTAAGAGTATCCAAAACACTCCGGGCATCTACACAATTAGTTTACGATATGTATTAAAGGCTCGAGTAATGTAATAATGTATGGAGTTATGTGATTCATAGTCTAATGATTGAGAAATATATGTAGTCAACAATACTATATTCATGGGACCTGTTGACTAATATATAGTACAATATATATTAGAATTTGACTATATGTCCATACTCTATTATATTAAACGGTCCCTATACTGCATAGCTATACGAAACAATGTAAACACATAAGCATAACTAGATACCAAATATTAATAGTCCGTAGATATTGTATAATCAAATAGTATAATAGAATTGGATTATGAACATTACTTATTAAATCAAACATTATAAGTAGTAATATACTGTGTGTACCTCTGCAGATATACACATATTGGGTCTAAATCACCCCGTTACAATTCATAGAATTAGTCAAATATTATAGTCTATAAGCAATATATACGACTAATGGTTATATATGGAATATGTGGTCAGTAGTGGTGCTTGCAATTTAGATACATATGGGTTATGTTAGTACACCGTTTATTTTAACCAAGTTTAATAAATTACATGCCTGATAAATTTATTTATTTTTATATAGATTATATAGATTATTATAGTCGGCCTCGCATTTACGCTAAAATATTGTTAATGAAATCTTTACAATAACATCACATTTATGTTATTATATAACATAGACTTATACAAACCATCAATACGTATGAGAACACACTTGTATAATTGAGTCTATTAGCCACTCCATATTTGTACGGTGTAGGTCAAATAACAGAATTGTGATGACCCGGCCCGTCATCATGTGAGTTATCACTCTGTTATCCTCGTATTATGCTTGTTCATGTTTCAATATGTATGTTTGGCGAGTTTGAGTCAATTCGGATTGAGTTTAGTTGGAAATGAGACAAAAAGTCTCTTACAAGAAGGAATAGTTGGGAAAAATCAACTGGACATTGACTTGTGAGTTAGAGAGCTTGGAATCGAATTTCGGTGATTCGGTTAGCTTCGGGAGGTCATCTGTGACTTAGGGGAGTGATCGAAATTGAATTCGGAGGTCCGGTGTAGAAATAGGCTTGAATTGGCTAAGTTGGAATTTTGGCGGAATCCGATCGATAGGTGAGATTTTGATCCGGGAGTCAGAATGGAATTCCGACAGGTGCAGTAGCTTAGTTGGGTGATTTTGGATATGTCTGCAAATATTTAGGTCATTCGGACATCATTTGGTCGTGTTTTTGATTGAATGTTGGTTTCGGAAGTTATAGTTGAAACTTAGGCTTGAATCCGTCATGATTTGATGATTTTTGTGTTTAAGGCCGTGTTTTTATGACTGGAGCAAGTTTGAATAACGTTATAGGATGTATTGGTATTTTTGATTGAGGTCCCGCGGGCCTCGGGGTGATTTCAGATGGCTAATGGGAATTTTTGAGTTGACAAATGCAGCAGAAAAATTGCAGAGAAATTTTGTTCTATGCGATCGCAATGCTCTGATGCGATCGCATAGTGTTAGCTACAGTACCCAGGATTTTGTTCTATGCAATCGCATAGGCTAAGCTACAGTGCCAGGAGAGTTTGTTCTATGCGATCGCAATGCCCTGATGCGATCACATAGTGTTAGCTACAGTACCCGGGATTTTGTTCTATGCAATCGCATAGGCTTAGCTCCAGTGAACGGAAATTTTGTTCTATGCGATCGCAATGCTCTAATGCGATCGCATAGTGTTAGCTACAGTACCGGACAGAATGTTAAAAACATTTCAGTCGTGAAAACAACCCATTTTTCCACCATTTTTGGCCATTCTTGAGAGCTTTTGGACGGGAATTGAAGGGATTTCGACGAGAAATCGTTGGAGGTAAGTTTTATGAGTTAAATACATGTTTTTATACAACAATCATCTATGGAATTCATGAATTTATAGCTAAAAGGAAAGAAAATATGGCTTAGAGCAAAAACCTTAAATTTAGGATTTGAAGGACCATTTGTGGTCCGAATTGGGAGTTCTTGGTATGTACGGACTCGTGGCGAGACGAGGATCCCGAAAATGTGAATTTCAGAATTTTTTGTGACGTGGGCCCCGGGCTCGGGTTTTGCGAATTTCGTAATTTTGAGTATTTTTCGAGTTCTTTCGATTGGGTTATGTACCATTAGCATATTATGATGTATTACTTATGATTTTGGATAGATTGGATGCGCGTGGAGGCCAGTTTGAGGAGCAAAGGCGTCGCTGGCATGAGGTTTTGCCGGATCGAGGTGAGTGGTGATAGTAAATAATGTACTAAGGGTTTGAAACCCCGTACTAGCACTTCACATTGCTATGTTGAGATGAGACACGCGTCTTGTGACGGGCGTGGTGACATTGTGATTGAGGAATTGGACTTGGTCCTTCCCGGCTAATAGTATACTGTGTATTATGACTGATAATGAGATCATAACTGTGTAATTGGGCTAATAGCCATGTTTGGGGCCTTGTGCCGATCTGTAGAAGAATTAGGGATACCTGTAGAGTTAGGTGAACCTTATATCATGCCGGCTATATACGCTCAGCCGTACTATATCATGCTGGCTACATACACTCAGCCATAGTATATCATTCTGGATACATACACTCAGCGTAGTTATAGTCGTATAGCATATCATTAGCCAGTACTAGATGTGTACTTTGAGAGAGACTACCTAGGGTGGAATTTCCTGTTCTAGCTAAGTGGGCCTAACAGGCCAAGTCTATAGTAACTGAGATAGGGTCGAGGACCCACTGTGAGATATTATATTGGGCCTGAGAGGCCAAGTCTATACTGACTGAGATACAGTCGAGGACCCACTATGAGATATTATATTGGGCGTGAGAGGCCAAGTCTATACTGACTAGGAAAGGGTCGAGGACCCACTATGAGATATTATATATATATATCTATGTTGAATCGGGCTGCACGGCGCAGCACTATATGTATTGGATCGGACTGCACGCCGCAGTATTATTGCGCTTGGGCTGTAGGAGCCCCTTCGGAGTCTGAGTCTGCACATATTCTCAGTGAGCATTGGTGTATATTATGGGATCGGACTGCGCGCCGCAGCAGTATAGATATATATATACATATATATATTGGATCGGACTGCACGTCATAGTAATATTTGTGTGGATCGTGCTGCACGCCGCAATATCATAGCACTTGGGCCTAGGGAGCCCCTCCGAAGTCTGTATACACCCCCAGTGAGCGCCGTCGACGTTAAATGGAGCGTGCTGCACGCCGCAGCATTTTACTTATACATTTATATATATATATATATATATATATATATATACCTATATACACATCGCTATATATATATATACACCTATATACACATCGCAGCGGGCTACGCGCCGCCGTATTATAGACATATGTATACATATATATATATACATTGGATCGGCTGTACGCCGTAGCAGTAAGAGTGAGGACTAGGTCAGTATGGGGCCTTGGTGAGATAGATGTGGACTGGAATTTAGGTGTATTCGCTGTTGAGATGACTTACCTGTGAGGTTACCCTTAGAACTGTATGGTGATAGTACAGGTGTTCTCACTTCGAGTTGTTATTTATTATTATTACTCATTGAGTTGAAATATACTCACCTACTCCCCTGCACTTTTTGTGCAGATATACAGGTTCAAGAGGGCAGTTGAGCTATCGCAATTGCTTGTATTATCGCCATTCCGTGGAGACTTCAAGGTAGCTGCCGACGTCCGCAGTACCTGACCTCTTCCTTTTTATCATTTTGTTGTTTCCATTCTGCTTAGGCTGGATTTTGTAGTAGATCTAATTTGTAGAGGCTCAGACTTGTGACACCACGATTTGGTTGGGACTGCATTCGTGTATTTCATTTCTACACTTCTTGATTTGTTATAAAGACAAGCTAATTATGCCGATTAATCAGTATTGATTTATAATTGGCTGGTTTAAATGTATAAGATGGTCGGGCTTGCCTAGCAATGTGTTGGGCGCCATCACGACCGGGGTTTGGGTCGTGACAAGTTGGTATCAGGGCCTAGGTTAACATGTCTCGCGAGTCATGAGTCGGTTTAGTAGAGTCTTGTGGATCGGTACGGGGACGCTTGTACTTATCCTCGGGAGGCTGCAAACCTTTAGGAAACACTTCACATTTCTTGGAATTCTTATCGTGCGTACTTGATTCAGCTTGAGATATGATTTTTGGAAATTCCTTCCATACGCTTGTACGCGCAGTCGAACGCTCGGTATTGATCTTAATTGTGAAAATGGAAGTTTGATAATGAGAAAACTATAAGTATTCGGTTCTTATTGTGATTTGATATGTAGCCCTAGCTGTGGGCATGAGAAATATATTCATTGCCTCTTAGCGGAAATGTAAAGTGCACTACGTGTGGTAGTATGAGTTCAAACTCAAGAAAACTGAATTGGTCGTGCTATGAGTATTGTGGTGAAAGGTATTTGACATATGTTATGATTTGAGCAGGTGCATCGCATGTTCATGTACTAACTTTGATGATATAATTCGTGTTGTAATGAGATTTATGTTGTGGATATGCATTGTGATGTTTTGTCGAGTTGCCGATGTATTGTTAGAATGGTTTGGTGATTCTCTGGCAGGTGGATAGGCCAAATAACAAAGTAAACTCTACCAAAATTATTGGAAAATTTGGGACTTAGAAAGATTTTTGTCACCTAAAGAGAGTGGTCTTATTGGTGGTGTGTGTATAAATGCAAGAAGTGCAAAAGGAATTAAGATTTCTGATGATTCGAGTCTCCGCCAAAGCTTGTAAATGACCCGAGTTTAATATCATTGTAACATTACGGCATTTTGAGCAATAATGCTATGAGTGGTTAAAAGTACTTTGATTTACGGCTTCGAGCCAAGTTGGGGAGGTTGTTATTGATTAACTGATTGCACTGTTTTGTCCTATGTTGGTCCTGTCTCTAGGTATGTTGGGAAATTTTGATAAAGGTTATGGTTCTTCGTAGATGTGAAGAAATATTAGGATGTTTTGAACTTACGTTGGTAAAGAATGTTCAGTGTATAGAAAAGAAATATAGCTAATTGTATCTGTATGTAATCATGTGTTGCGGTGTCAGAGTTCTAGTAAGGCAGGAGTGGTTCCGTTCAATAAGGCAGTTGAATTATAACTGGTTAAGGGTGAATGACGCCCGAGAATAGCCTTGCGGTGTTCAAGAATTTTCTTGTAACAGTCAGGTGTATTAAGATTGTGTATATGGCTAAAGACGGTGGTTTCGTTAGAAGGAATCAAGACTTGTGTTATGTTATGTGAATGATGGGATTCTATGTATCCGTATTGGGAGGTAATGATAATGAATTCCAAATCGCAAGAAGTTCTTCATAATAAAACATTGAAGAATGTGGTACTTCTAGGAAACATTGAGAGAGTATTCATCGGCCTGTGAGCATGAGACGGTGTAGTCTTGTGTATCAGTCTCGTGTGGTAACATGAGTTGAGATATTGTAGTGCTACAGTAAAGGCTAATATTAAATTAAAGATGAATCAGAAAGGAAATTAGGTAAATGGAGCAACTTGTTAATAAACCGAAACGGTATGATAAGGATACGATTAATTCCTGGTATGTGTTTGAAGTAATGAGTCTTGCAGATATTGTGCAACAAAGCTCTTGAGTGCTGGCAGTTGCGTAGCTCGATGTGGGTAAAAGGACTCAGTCCTGGCAGTTAAACTTATGCAATGAATTGGAAAAAAATAGTTTGTGATGTGTTTTACCGTGGGTTGAAACTGAGTGTATTTCATGTTGGTATGCGAAACTGGGAATGTATAATGAGTTTTCTTCCATATGGAATCGTAAAAGTTCTTGACTAGTTTGGTGCGTCGATGTTTGCGGCGTAGGAAAGGGATACAAGTTTCCATGTTATCTTAGTGTGGTATGGTATATACGATGTGTCATGGGAAGTTGATAATGACATGTTCAAGGTTTTGAGATCAGTTCATAATATATGGGAAGTCATTAAAAATTATTGAGCAGCGCGGGCAGCTGCAGGTGATTTAAGAATCGATCTTCCTGGTGATTAAAGAAAAATGATACTGCTATTCTAGTGATTTGGCAGAGTATATGGTCAAAAGGGCAAGGTAATGTAAACTGATGATATCTAGTGGTATTGTAGTATCCTCTTGTTGGATTGGCGGTGATGATTGAGTTGTTAATGGCATAGGGAAATTCCTGAATGGCTTTCGTGGTATGAATAGATGCTTGATGTGTGTTATGTAATCGTACGGTGGAGTGTGGGATCAGGGATAGTGATCCATGTGTAATATATGTGTTGGAGACTGGAAGTTCTCGTAATCCGCCTACGCAGTGGTAGTATATCGAGTGGATCGGCATCGTTTAGCGGTTGTTGGAAATTGGAACCCCTAGTGGCTCTCTCGTTACTTGATACGATGAAATTGAATAATGATATATGATTGCAGACTGGTTGTCATAAGCCAGGTTGTCTAGACTAATGTGATATGGACTATGTTAGAAAAATGTCACAAACTGCGTGGCAGATTGCAACACATCATGCTCCAGCAGGGTAGATGTACCCTAGGGCTAGAGGACGGCGGGTAGGTATTGCTTTTTCAGTTGGGCCTTCATGGCGGATGTCAGTGTAGAGGTATCTACTATTGATTCAGTTCCGGTATTGAGGATTTTGTCGAATGCGTTTCATGTGTCCGAGCTTGAGGCCGTATATATATATATATATATATATATATATATATATATATATATATATATATATATATATATATATATATATATGGTCGTTGCAATGAGCAACTTGACTCGATGTGAATTTCCTTTGCCACATGTATGGTATTAGGATCGGGTGGCACGCCGCCACATGTATGGTATCTAGATCAGGTGGCACGCCGCAACAGTGTGATGTGGAAAATATAGCTTCCTATATGTTACCTTGTATACAATACTTCCTGACATCCGAGGAATAGTCCGTATTGGGTACCGCTTGGGGAATAGCACATCGGTTGTGTCTTATCAAGATTTGACAGCGTATATCCATTGTATCACCGCATGTGTGATTGGTTGCTTGAGTTCAGACCTAGATATATGCGTGGCTGACAGTTTTGAGCATGGTGACTTGAGGTGCTCCATGAGTAATAGTGTTGGATGGAATCATGACCTGTGACAAGGCCACGTGATGTTATGACCTTTCGAGGAGGATTCAGGTACCCTAATTCTATGATGTGAGACGAGGTCTCAATTATGTGTTGTGATGGTATTGAGGAATTTGAATTATAGCTCTTTAGTGTGAGTCAGTGGTCATGATTCGAGTGTGTTCAGATCGTTCTTATTGGAGCCTGTGTTGTGCTCGTCGCGGCTTAGGCTGGTGTTGAGGTGTCATATCACCAGTGCGGTGTGTTATAACCGAAATGATCATTTGAGTCATTAATGAGTGCGAGCATATGTGATTTCAGTTGGTTAGAAAGGTAATATCGAGATTTGGCTCCGAAATCTGTTGTGGTATCAGTTAAAAGGAAAATGAATCGGTTGACCTAAGAGATGGGTTCGATATATATCACGTGTCCGGTTGCCGTGGGCAGGATATGAAGGTGTTGGAATAAGACTCTATCTAATGAGAAAGGTTTTTCTCCTAATGTTTGGTTAATGTGTTCAATTGTTGTGATTAGAGACCATCGTCTCGAGTGATTGGGTTGTTTGATACATCATGTGTCTCACCTGGAGTGGCGAGTATGGGCCATTACGGTTGGTTCGGGTGTACTCCGAGTATAGACGTGGGATTCGGATCTGGTATGTGATTTCGGGAAGTGTAATGCGGTCTATGGTTCGGATGGGCTGTGAGAATTCCAGCTATAATGTGCATCGGAATTATATGAGATAAGGTGACGTGGGATCGCCCCGAATATATGCTTGGAAAGGTCATTCAACTATTGGGTTACTTCTAGTAGAACTCTTGGTCCGCTCGAGGACGAGCGTTTTCTTAAGTTGGGGAGAATGTGATGACCCGGCCCGTCATCATGTGAGTTATCACTCTGTTATCCCCGTATTATGCTTGTTCATGTTTCAATATGTATGTTTGGCGAGTTTGAGTCAATTTGGATTGAGTTTAGTTGGAAATGAGACAAAAAGTCTCTAAGAAGAAGGAATAGTTGGAAAAAATCAACTGGACATTGACTTGTGAGTTACAGAGCTCGGAATCGAATTCCGGTGATTCGGTTAGCTTCGGGAGGTCATCTGTGACTTAGGGGAGCGATCGGAATTGAATTCGGAGGTCCGGTGTAGAAATAGGCTTGAATTGGCTAAGTTGGAATTTTGGCGGAATCCGATCGATAGGCGAGATTTTGATTCGGGAGTCAGAATGGAATTCCGACAGTTGCAGTAGTTTCTTTGGGTGATTTTGGATATGTCTGCAAATCTTTAGGTCATTCGGACATCGTTTGGTTAGGTTTTTTATTAAATGTTGGTTTCAGAAGTTATAGTTGAAACTTAGGCTTGAATCCGTCATGATTTGATGATTTTTGTGTTTAAGGCCTTGTTTTTATGACTGGAGCAAGTTTGAATAACGTTATAGGATGTATTGGTATTTTTGATTGAGGTCCCGGGGGCCTCGTGGTGATTTCGGATGGCTAACGGGAATTTTTGAGTTGAAAAATGCAACAGAAAAATTGCAGAGAAATTTTGTTCTATGCGATCGCATTGCTCTGATGCATTCGCATAGTGTTAGCTACAGTACCCAGGATTTTGTTCTATGCAATCGCATAGGCTTAACTACAGTGAACGGAAATTTTGTTCTATGCGATCGCAATGCTCTAATGCGATCGCATAGTGTTAGCTACAGTACCCGGACAGAATGTTAAAAACATTTCAGTCGCGAAAACAACCCATTTTTCCACCATTTTTGGCCATTCTTGAGAGCTTTTGGACGGGAATTGAAGGGATTTCGACGGTGAATCGTTGGAGGTAAGTTTTATGAGTTAAATACATGGAATTCATGAATTTATAGCTAAAAATTCAGAAAATATGGCTTGGAGCAAAAACCTTAAATTTAGGATTTGAAGGACCATTTGTGGTCCGAATTGGGAGTTCATGGTATGTACGGACTCGTGGCGAGACGAGAATTCCGAAAATGTAAATTTCAGAATTTTTATGACGTGGGCCCCGGGCTCGGATTTTGCGAATTTCGTGATTTTGAGTATTTTTCGAGTTCTTTCGATTGGGTTATGTCCCATTAGCATATTATGATGTATTACTTATGATTTTGGATAGATTGGATGCGCGTGGAGGCCAGTTTGAGGAGCAAAGGCGTCGCGGGCATGAGGTTTTGCCGGATCGAGGTGAGTGGTGATAGTAAATAATATACTGAGGGTTTGAAACCCCGTACTAGCACTTCACAATGCTATGTTGAGATGAGACATGCGTCTTGTGACGGGCGTGGTGACATTGTGATTGAGGAATTGCACTTGGTCCTTCCCGGCTAATAGTATACTGTGTATTATGACTGATAATGAGATCATAACTGTATAATTGGGCTAATAGTCATGTTTGGGGCCTTGTGCCGATCTGTAGAAGTATTAGGGATATACAGAGCTAGGTGACCCTTATATCGTGTTGGAAACTTACACTCAGCCGTAAACTAGCTGAATAGCCTGACCATAGTATATCATGCTGGATGCATACACTCAGCCATAGTTATAGCTGTATAGCATATCATGAGCCAGTACTAGATGTGTACTTTCTGGGAGACTACCTGTCATGACCCTAGTTCACCAAACGTGAACATGTCGTGATGGCACCTAATCCCCACGACTAGGCAAGCCTAACACGTTGCAGAATGTACAAGTTTAGGAACATTAAATAATAAATAGCAGAGAAATAATATGAAAAGGAATGTAATTCGTGCCGCCTGGCACATACACCCGTCAAAACACACTGTATATAACACCACCAAGACCCGGAATCCCACGGGTAACACAGACTAAAAGAGAATATACAATTGTGGCTCTATGTGTAAAGAGTATCTAACAACGAAATGAAGGAAAATGTCAACTAATACTATCAGAATAGAAGGAAAGCCTCCGGATCCGCGGACGTAGCGGATCATACCTCGAGGTCTCCCAAAAAGCTGCGAAATCACCTAGTACGAGCCTATCCTGATGTACCTGGATCTGCAACACAAAAGTGTGCAGAAGAGTAGTATGAGTACACCACGACGGTACTCAGCAAGTGCCAAGCCTAACCTCGATGGAGTAGTGACGAGGAAGGTCAGGGCCCTACCGAGAGATAATAACACAATGATAATAACAATAATAAGCAGTTTAAATAAGAATAGTTCTGAAATAACAACAATAAAATGATTACTGCAACCGTCTACAATTAAGCTAACAACAAGTAACAAACTCAATAAGACAAGTCCAAGACCTGTGAAAATTGAACCCACAGTCCCACTCTATAATCAACAGTCCATGAGCTAAGGGAATTTAACCCGCAGTCCCAATAACGGTATCTCTGGGTCTCCGGGAATCGAACCCGCAACCCATGTCTCAATACCTCAGGATGTATCTCAATGATCTTAGGATCTCATGGAATCAAACCCGCAGTCCGTATCTCAGTATCTCAGGATGTGTCTCAAAATCTCAGGATCTCCGGGAATCGAACCCGCAATCCGTATCTCAATAATATATCAATAAACTCCGGGTCTCCGGGAATCGAACCCGCAGCCCTTGGATCTCCGGGAATTGAACCCGCAGTCCATAAACAATAGCAATCCGGGTCTCTGGGAATCGAACCCACAGCCCTGGGATCTCCGGGAATTGAACCTGCAGTCCACCGACACAACAAATAAAGAAAACGCACAAAGAAAACATAATATGCTCAACTACAACTTCACCGAGGACTAGTGCCAACAATTATCGAGAAGTTCAAGTAAGACAATTAGGCAATTAGACAGATAAATCCTATCTAATCATGCTTCCCTAACGAATACCAGGTAAATATCACAATTTAATAAACTAAGAACAGGAATATCACGAATTGGACAATTCAAGTAAAGTGAGTTACAACAAACAACGCATGTACACGCCCGTCACCTCGCGTACAGGCATTTAAACTATCACATAATATCCTAGGGGTAAAGGTTCCCCCACACGAGGTTAGACTAGCCACTTACCTCGAGTCCGGAACAAAATCGCTAAAAGAAAACTCTCTTGCCGCGAATGTCGGTCTCCACAGGTGTAGTATCTGATAAAATCAATGGAATCACATCAAAATAGGGCAATTGGGGATTACCCAATTAAAATAATTCAAAACACACCAAATCCCACAAGTTGCCAAAACCCGACTTTTGGTACGCTTATCTAAAAATCACGAAAGTTATATATTCAGGTTCCTTATCTCAATACGAGTCCGTGCATATAAAATTTATCGAAATCGGACTCCGTTTGCACATTCAAATCAAAGTTTTCCTAAATTTTAGGCCTAGGGCTCAAACCCACCTTTAATCTTCCATTTACAGAGAATTAGTCAAGGATTTCATGTTAAAATGATGTAATTAAGCCACAAAACTTACCTCCGACGAAACCCCGATGATTTCCCAACAAATCTCCCGTGAGTCTCTCTCTCTAGAACTCAAAATTTGTGTTTATGGAGTGCAAACCCGCGACTGGCCATTTCTGGTTTTTAATTTCACTGCCAGGCAATTTAACCCTACGCGTTCGCGATGTACCTCACGCGAACGCGATGCCTTGATCCTTTCCTTCATCGGGAACACGACATGATGTCACGCGTTCGCGAAGGCCAACTCCCCAACCTCCGAATTTTTTACTCTACGCGAACACGTCCCTGACCACGCGAACGCGATGCTTCGCCTTTTCCAGCTACGCGAACGCGATGCTTCCCTTCCTTCTCTTACGCGAACGCGTGCCTCCCCCTCGCGAACGCGATGACCAAGATGCCCAGCCTATGTGAACGCGGGCCTTGCCCTCATGAACGCGAAGGCTTAAAATGTGGCCAGTAATCTGCAATTTACAGCAGACCCTTCATGATCCAAAAATGCCGGATGATGGTCCGGATTCATCTCGAGGCTCCCGGGACCCCAACGAAAACCACCAACATACTCCAAAACACGATACAAACTTGTTCCAATCATAAAAACACCATCCTAAACATCAAAATCACCATTTACACACGGATTCAAGCCTAAGTTTCTTCAAAACTGCCGAAAATAACATTCAATCAAAAACCCGACCAAATGACATCCGAATGACCTGAAAATTTGCGGACATATCAAAAATCACATAACCAAGCTATAGAACTTGTCGGAATTCCATTCCGACCCCCGGATCAAAATCTCACCTATCGTTCGGATTCGCCAAAATTTTAAACTTCGACATTTCAAGCCTAATTGAGCTACGAACCTCCAAAATACATTTCGATCGCGCTCCCTACCCCGAAATCACCTAACGGAGCTAATGGAACCATCAGATTTCCGTTCCGAGATCGTCTTAACACTGTTCCGGTGACGGGCCATTTTCCAACTTTAAGCTTCTATTTAGGGACTAAGTGTCCCAAAACGCTCTAAATTTCAGAACTGACTCTCCCGGCAAACCACAATAGTAGAAATGAACTTAGGGGAACAGTTAAATTGGGGATCGGGGCATAATTTTCTAAAACGACCGGCCGGGTCGTTACATCTTCCCACACTTAAAAGATTCGTTCGTCCTCGAACGAGCATAGAAAACATACCTGGAGTGGTGAAGAGATGAGGGTACTGGCTGCGCATATCCTGCTCGGTCTCCCAAGTCGCCTCCTCGACCGGCCGACCCCGCCACCGAACCTTTGCTGAAGCGATTTTCTTTGACATTAGCTTCCTGACTTGCCTGTCTAGAATGGCTACTGGCTCCGCAACGTAAGACAGATCCTTATCTAGCTGAACAGAAGTGAAATCCAACACATGCGACGGGTCACCATGGTATCTCCGGAGCATAGAGACATAAAACATGGGATGGACCCCGACTAGGCTGGGAGGTAAGGCCAACTCATAAGAAAACTCCCCAACACGCCTCAAAATCTCAAAACGGCCAATAATTCTAGGACTCAGCTGAGCACATTAGCCTGATATAATCTGAAGATATTCCCTCTTGTTCAAACAATTAAGTTTTAGAGCCTAATTCCAACATCCGAAATTCTATGTCAGGCTTATTTTCATCAAGAGATCACTCGATATTCCTCAAACGCCGTCCTCAAACATGACTGCATAATCTTGCTGGGTTCTTACCTTGAAACTCAAAATCCACAGGACCACAATAATATTTTATGACCAAATTAGGCAAAATTCAACGAATCAGATGCTCCCATTGCACCTCATGATCTACATAGGCCTCGTTCTAACTTTTACAATACTGACACTACAGAAGAAATGTGCCGATATCCATAACCAACTACTGAACCAACAATTCATTGGGTCTATACTCCTAACAAGATTCATTACCTTGTCCTAAACCAGAGGATGATTCTTTCCTCTATAATATACTTCATATAATCAGTTTGCACTGACCCCAAATCACATAATCTCATCTCACCCAGTACGAACTGCTCAGGCGATATGCCACATCAGACATAATCAAAAGTCCCACAAAATGACACAATGTGCTAGTAATCCACAAATTTGTACGTGATACAAAGGAAGGTGAACACTAGAGAGAACTATTAAACTCTCACATTAACATGGACCTCCTCAGAAAATAGGAAACAGAACACATAAAAGCAATTATAGATACTGAAATAAATATCACACTGTTGCGGCGTGCAACCTGATCCCAACAATATAACCATGGCGGCGTGCCACCCGATCCCAACAATATAACCATGGCGGCATGCCACCCGATCCCAACAATATAACCATGGCGGCGTGCCACCCGATCCCAACAATGTAAAACTCACATAAGGAGTCATATGTCAAGCTGAATAGCTCGTCACATCAAAACACTGAATATCGATCATAAGCACACTAAGGTGCATGATATCAGACTCAATGAAACATATAGCGCTATAGGCTACAAACTCCAGTACAACTAAGGTGCAATATATGATCTGAGTCTCGAGAGCCATCATGCTCATATAACATCACCGCTGAGCGGAACCTCGACACATAAGGAACTTACCAAGCCGTCTCACACTCATACGGCGCAATATATCTTTACATGAATTAACTAACCGCGAAATAAGACCGCGGTTATCCCTCCATAAAGGGCGTATTGCTGGAAGAAACATAACTGGCCTGGCGCAAGGCTCACTTCCACATTTAAATCCATCCACCGACCTTAAGTCTATCGTGGTCGTGCCAAGCTAAGTCAATAGTATTTCACAGGTCTATAACCCAATAAGCAGAGTGCCTTCCAGGCATAAGTTCTCAAATGGATGATATCACCAAAATCCTCATACTTGGTTTAAATTTCTAACCAATCAAGTGAGTACATGTCACAACTATACAAACTTCTTGTGGGGCAAGCTCCCACCATCTTCCAAATAATTAAACGGGCCTGCACATTCAACCTACCGACTGCACCAACACTGAAAAGCGATCAGGAGTCCCTAACCGGGATGCAAAGCCTTTCTCACAGAACACCGATCTCAAATGATACCGATGTTAATACCCATCTTACTCAAAACACTGAAACTCCTTTCCTGCTCATCCGAGCTCTTTATATCGCATTCATTGACCAAACTGTGACCTTGGTCCTTACTTTAATTTTCATACTACTCACTGCACTTCACCTGCTGATATACGATAGACACAATTTCCATCATAGCTCTAGGACTGACGATAGGCTAATACTTCATCCCATAAGACTTTCCATTTAACTCACTTCAGGAGAACTATAGCAACATACAGGCGAATTCTCATAACCATCGAATATGCCAATCTCTAAGTAGTGGTCCAGGACACCTTAACCCTTCCCGAGATCTGCCTACTCGTAACAGGCCCCTAACAGAAGAATACTTCAGAATAACATCAACCACTACGGCCGACAAGTCTCAAATGCACCACCACAAATCACATGCATAACTCGATCACGTTGTATTGATTGATCATTGACACCAATATGCCAACTCAACTATGGCTAATCAATTTACTTCCTTCCAGTTTATCCTGGATTGCCTTATAATGTTAATATCTTCCTTCAATACCTAACTTATTCCAACCGCACTTACCCCGAGTGACCTTAAATCATGAGGCCATGCTATCTCAATAACGACGACCATTTCATGTCTCTCAAATACAACACCACAAGTCAAAACATCATAGATTGTTTTGTGCCTTTCTTCATAAGTTGCTTCAAAAGCTTGAGCTTCAACTGTACTTATAGACTCAGAATTATCAGGCACCACACTGTACCTCTTGAATTCACTAGGACCACTATTGAGAGCCATCCGGCCCTGACTTGCCCAGTACGCAACCAACTCTACTGAATTTTATAACATATGAATACCCTCTCGATAAAGCCCCCAGCAGAACCATTTCCCGCAAAGCCTGCACCTATACGAGGCATAAATCATGAATTTTTCCTCAAGTTTGAACACGAGCCAGTAAGGCTAACCATAACATGCATTCAACAATTCATATACTCAAATTACCACTCATGGCCCTTTTCCGTGGCTAGAATAACACAATAATACGCTAGTATCCAGAATTCACACAGGTAATTAACCATGCAACCCAATCTTAAACTGTGGGACTCTCCCACTTAGCCCAAAGCCACTATTACACGACTCTCGAACACATTAGAACCATTCTCTCAAGTCATTTACTATTATTCAACTGCAACTCACTTGATCCAACGAAAATAACCACCTGTGTTCTATTAGCACTCTGACACCATAGGGTATAAACTCATCCCAATTCAACCAAGCATCTTCCTGCTCTATGTATCGAGCATTCTTTACCACGACAGCTTAAGACATACTGTGATTCTCACACCTACGAAGCACCATGTAGCCTTTGCCGAAGTCTTCCCTGCTGATAATAAAATGTAGAATTATTATGGACGCATGAACATCAAAAGTCCCAACATCATACCATACGAGTCTCAACTCTTACTCATCCGCAAGTTTTCAAGAACTTTTTGAATAGCACCTAAATACATCGCAGGCCAAATCTGATATGACACATGACCCATAATTAGATCGTTGATAGTGAAATCCTTTCACTTAGCACGAAGCCTTAAGATATATTTTGCTAATCCATGAGACTAGCCTTTAACATTCGTACGTCTTCATCATAAGACAAGCCAAAGACATTCGATTGGTACATGTCCTTCTTAAGACAGTTAAACTCATTTGCCCCCAGTATCTCTGCTGGTTGAATCCTTCGCTAAATAGATATCTCATATGAACCATATAGTCTTTATTACCACTAACTATCTTTAGATCTACATCCACCTTGTGATTCTACCATTACTGTGACGATTAGGCAGTTAAGTAAACCTTCTCAAGACCGTACTTATCAACCGAATGTCAGAATATAGTGCACCCCCATGTGCATAATTGAAGATCTCCCAATTCGCTTGCATTATCGATATGGATGACACACGGTAACAATAGTTGAGTAAATTCTTGACTCCCTTGGAAATCCCTCTGCAGCGTCACGAACCGTCGGCGCATACTTGATACCGAGCGCGCAAATTTCAATACATGAGTGGATGCAAAAGAACGTATGACATTGGCTCCAATTGAATAAATGGCGCACGATAAGGAATTCAAAGAATTGAAGAGTTTCCTAAACAGTTACATAGCCCCTCGTAGATAAATACAGACGTCTCCGTATCGATCAGCGAGAATCTAAGTAACCGGTCTGTGTCCCGTGACTCCTACGAACCTAGAGCTCTGATACCAACTTGTCACAATCCTAGTTCACCAAACGTGAACATGCCGTGATGGCACCCAGTCCCCACGACTAGGTAAGCCTAACACATTGCAGAATGTACAAGTTTAGGAACATCAAATAATAAATAGCGGAGAAATAATATGAAAGGGAATGTAATCCGTGCCACTTAGCACATACACCCGTCAAAACACACTGTATATAACACCACCAAGACCCGGAATCCCACGGGTAACACAGACTAAAAGAGAATATACAACCGTGGCTCTATGTGTAAAGAGTATCTAACAACGAAATGAAGGAAAATATCAACTAATACTATCAGAATAGAAGGAAAGCCTCCGGATCCGTAGACGTAGCAGATCATACCTCGAGGTCTCCCAAAAAGCTGCAGAATCACCTAGTACGAGCCTGTCCTGACGTACCTGGATCTGCACAACAAAAGTGTGCAGAAGAGTAGCATGAGTACACCACGGTGGTACTCAGTATGTGCCAAGCCTAACCTCGATGGAGTAGTGACGAGGAAGGTCAGGGCCCTACTGAGAAAACAATAATATGATGAAAATAACAATAATAAGCAGTTTAAATGATAATAGTTCCAAAATAACAACAATAAAATGATTACTGCAACCGTCTACAATTAAGCTAACAACAAGTAACAAACTCAATAAGACAAGTCCAGGACCTATGGAAATTGAACCCACAGTCCCACTCTATAATCAACAGTCCAGGAGCTACGGGAATTTAACCCGCAGTCCCAATTACGGTATCTCTGGGTCTCCGGGAATCGAACCCGCAACCCATGTCTCAATACCTCGGGATGTATCTCAATGATCTCAGGATCTCCGGGAATCGAACCCGCAGTCCGTATCTCAGTATCTTAGGATGTGTCTCAATATCTCAGGATCTCCGGGAGTCGAACCCGCAGTTCGTATCTCAATAATATATCAATAAACTTTGGGTCTCCGGGAATCGAACCCGCAGCCCTTGGACCTTCGGGAGTTGAACCCGCAGTCCACAAATAATAGCAATTCGGGTCTCTGGGAATCGAACGCACAGCCCTGGGAACTCCGGGAATTGAACCCGCAGTCTACCAACACAACAAATAAAGAAAACGCACAAAGAAAACATAATATGCTCAACTACTACTTCACCGAGGACTAGTGTCAATAATTATCGAGAAGTTCAAGTAAGACAATTAGGCAATTAGACAGATAAATCCTATCTAATCATGCTTCCCTAACGAATACCAGGTAAATATCACAATTTAATAAACTAAGAACAGGAATATCATGAATTGGACAATTCAAGTAAAGTGAGTTACAACAACCAGCGCATGTACACGCCCGTCACCTCGCGTACAAGGCATTTAAACTATCACATAATATCCTAGGGGTAAAGGTTCCCCCACACGAGGTTAGACTAGCCACTTACCTCGACTCCGGTACAAAACCGCTAAGAGACAACTCTCTTTCCACGAATGTCGGTCTCCACAGGTGTAGTATCTGATAAAATCAATGGAATCACATCAAAATAGGGCAATTGGGCATTACCCAATCAAAACACACCAAAACCCACAAGTTGCCAAAACCCGACTTTCGGTACGCTTATCGAAAAATCACGAAAGTTATATATTCGGGTTCCTTATCTTAATACGAGTCCGTGCATATAAAATTTATCGAAATCGGACTCCGTTTTCCCATTCAAATCAAAGTTTTCCTAAATTTTAGGCATAGGGCTCAAACCCACCTTTAATCTTCCATTTACAGAGAATTAGTCAAGGATTTCATGTTAAAATGATGTAATTAAGCCACAAAACTTACCTCCGACGAAACCTCAATGATTTCCCAGTAAATCTCCCGTGAGTCTCTCTCTCTAGAACTCAAAATTTGTGTTTATGGAGTGCAAACCCGCGACTGGCCATTTTTGGTTTTTAATTTCACTGCCAGGCAATTTAACCCTACGCGTTCGCGATGTACCTCACGCGAACGCGATGCCTTGATCCTTTCCTTCATCGCGAACGCGACATGATGTCACGCGTTCGCGAAGGCCAACTCCACAACCTCCAGATTTATTACTCTACGCGAACGCGTCCCTGACCACGCGAACGCGATGCTTCGCCTTTTCCAGCTACGCGAACGCGACCCAAACCATCGCGAACGCGATGCTTCCCTTCCTTCTCTTACGCGAACGCATGCCTCCCCCTCGCGAACGCGATGACCAAGATGCCCAGCCTACACGAAATCGGGCCTTGCCCTCGCGAACGCGAAGGCTTAAAATGTGGCCAGTGATCCGCAATTTACAACAGACCCTTCATGATCCAAAAATGCCGGATGATGGTCCGGATTCATCCCGAGGCCCCCGGGACCCCAACGAAAATCACCAACATACTCCAAAACATGATGCGAACTTGTTCCAATCATAAAAATACCATCCTAAACATCAAAATCACCATTTACACACGGATTCAAGCCTAAGTTTCTTCAAAACTTCCGAAACTAACATTCAATCAAAAACCCGACCAAATGACGTCCGAATGACCTGAAAATTTGCGGACATATCAAAAATCACATAACGAAGCTACAGAAATTGTCGGAATTCCATTCCGACCCCCGGATCAAAATCTCACCTATCGTTCGGATTCGCCAAAATTTCAAACTTCGGCATTTCAAGCCTAATTGAGCTACGGACCTCCAAAATACATTCCGAACGCGCTCCCTACCCCGAAATCACCTAACGGAGCTAATGGAACTATCGGATTGCCGTTCCGAGGTCGTCTTAACACTGTTCCGGTGACGGTCCATTTTCTAACTTTAAGCTTCTATTTAGGGACTAAGTGTCCCAAAACGCTCCAAATTTCAGAACCGACTCTCCCGGCAAAACACAATAGTAGAAATGCACTTGGGGAGCAGTTAAATCTGGGATAAGGGCATAATTTTCTAAAATAACCGGCCGGGTCGTTACACTTCCTGGGGTGGGATTCCCTGTTCTAGCTGAGTGGGACTGAGAGGCCAAGTCTATATTGACTGAGATAGGGTCGAGGACCCACTGTGAGATATTATATTGGGCCTGAGAGGCCAAGTCTATACTGACTGAGATACAGTCGAGGACCCACTATGAGATATTATATTGGGCGTGAGAGGCCAAGTCTATACTGACTAGGAAAGGGTCGAGGACCCACTATGAGATATTATATATATATATCTATGTTGAATCCGACTGAGATAGGGTCGAGGACCCACTGTGAGATGTTATATTGGGTCTAAGAGGACAAGTCTATACCGACAAAGATAGGGTCGAGGACCCACCATGAGATATTATATATATATCTATACTGGATCGGGCTGCACGCCGCAGCACTATATGTATTGGATCAGACTGCACGCCGCAGCACTATATGTATTGGATCAGACTGCACGCTGTAGTAATATATATGTGGATCGGACAGCATGCCACAGTGATATACATATGGATCGGACTGCACGCCGCAGTATTATTGCGCTTGGGTTGTAGGAGCCCCTTCAGAGTCTTAGTCTGCACATATTCTCAGTGAGCGCTGGTGTATATTTGTGTGGATCGTGCTGCACGCACCAGTATCATAGCGCTTGGGCCTAGGGAGCCCCTCTGAAGTCTGTATACACCCCCAGTGAGTGTCATCGATGTTAAATGGAGCGGGCTGCACGCCGCAGCGATATATATGTATTGGAGCGGGCTGCACGCCGCAACATTTTTCTTATACATTTATATATATATATATACACCTATATACACATCGCAGTGGGCTACGCGCCGCCGCATTATAGACATATGTATACATATATATATATATACATTGGATCGATTGTACGCCGTAGCAGTAAGAATGAGGACTAGGTCAGTGCGGGGCCTTGGTGAGATAGATGTGGACTGGAATTTGGGCGTATTCACTGTTGAGATTACTTACCTGTGAGGTTAACCTTAGAACTGTATAGTGATAGTACAGGTGTTCTCACTTCCAGTTGTTATTTATTATTATTACTCACTGAGTTGAAATATACTCACCCACTCCCCTGCACTTTTTGTGCAGATATACAGGTTCAAGAGGACAGTTGAGCTATCGCAATTGCTTGTATTATCGTCATTCCGTGGAGACTTCGAGGTAGCTGCCGACGTCCGCAGTACCTGACCTCTTCCTTTTTATCATTTTGTTGTTTCCATTCTGCTTAGGCTGGATTTTGTAGTAGATCTCATTTGTAGAGGCTCAGACTTGTGACACCACGATTTGGTTGGGACTACATTTGTGTATTTCATTTCTACACTTCTTGATTTGTTATAAAGACAAGCTAATTATGCCGATTAATCAGTATTGATTTATAATTGGCTTGTTTAAATGGATAAGATGGTCGGGCTTGCCTAGCAATGTGTTGGGCGTCATCACGACCGGGGTTTGGGTTGTGACAAGAACAGCCTTATGTAAACTCGTCCTACTAGAATTGTTATTTTTTCCATTTTAAAGACAATCGGAACGGGATTTCATTTAGAGTTTCAGAGTCGCCATTTGGGAAGTCATATTCATTGAAATAACCGACGTAGTAATAATACTCCACAGCTTTAACAACCTATTCCTTATTCCATTATATATATTAGGTTATATGGTGTAGATAATGTGCGGTATTCTAGTGCATGTGATTGTAAACTATCAGTAGCACATAGTAAATAATCATTACTACTCAAAGTAATTGAAATAGCGCGGCCTATAGGTAACCCATATACTAATGTTTTCATTTCCGGTGTATATAGTAACACATAGATCTACATAACGTATTGTGATGTACTATGCACATTGAAATGAACATCGTTTTATGTATGGAGCTAATTTGATATCAATCGTATATACAATCCTATAATTGTATATGTGCAAGTTGTGGGTAATCTCCGCCATGATGACTTGTCCTATGGCTATTAAATTGTACATTCCTCATGATACTAGTAAAATTAATCGTATTACATGGCGTTTAGGCCTCCTATCGGATGTATTGTTAGGAGCCATACATCTGTTTGATGTATATATAATGTCGTGTGCCAATTAATATCTATAGTATAATGTAGGGGAGTTTAGTAAAATCGTATGGACTGTTATAATCCATACGATTATATTGTAGGCCTATTATATTTAGATATATCGTTCTCAATTCCACATAAGTCGCTGTTAGATATTGTTTAATATAACCTATAGATTATTACAATAGCTTACTTATGAATATAGATTTCATAAGTAATAGCGTTTATATACTAATTTATATTTACCTATAAAATTTAACTATATAATCAATGTAGGCATTAAAATTGTAACATTGCTGCGGAAAATGAGCGCTATAGATTATGTATATATATGTTAGTATCAACATTCGTTATGTTGAGTAACTTTATATATCTGGTATAAAGTTACTCATACATATGTAACTATCAGTATTAGTCAAATTAGTAGCATAACCCAATTTTCTGCTTAACTTTAGTAATTTGTTTAACATATTATTAGTCTCCAAAGACGTTTAGGGGAGAGTATTATTAGATGGTCTGTAATACCCCACATCTAATTTTAGATATTACAATGTCGTAGCACCCTATATATTTTTACCGTAGTAGATTGTAAGGAATTAGTCACTACCTTAAATGTCTTTGCCTCCATCCATTTGGTAAAATAGTAATAAGTGTACAATATATGGTATTACGTATGTACATTTAGTAAACATGTCATATGTAGGCTATGTAATATAGGGTCCTATGACTACAATTGTCATGACCCTAGTTCACCAATCGTGAACATGTCGTGATGGCACCCAGTCCCCATGACTAGGTAAGCCTAACACGTTGCGGAATATACAAGTTATGAACAATAAAGATAAGATAACAGTGGAATAATATAAATGAGATGTAATCCGTGCTGCTTGGCACATACACCCGTCAAGAACACACTGTATATAACACCACCAAGACCCGGAGTCCCACGGGCAATACAAACTAAAAAAGAATATACAACTGTGGCTCTATGTGTAAAGAGTATCTAACAACGAAACAAGGAAAATATCTACTATCACTATCAGAATAGAAGGAAAGCCTCCAGATCCGCGGACGTAGCAGATCATACCTCGAGGTCTCCCGAAGAGCTGCTGAATCACCTAGTATGAGCCTGTCCTGACGTACCTGGATTTGCACAATAAAAGTGTGCAGAAGAGTAGCATGAGTACACCACGGCGGTACTCAGTAAGTGCCAAGCCTAACCTCGATGGTGTAGTGACGAGGAAGGTCAGGGCCCTACTGAGAAAACAATAATATGATGAAAATAACAATAATAAGCAGTTTAAATGATAATAGTTCCGAAATAGCAACAATAAAATGATTACTGCAACCGTCTACAATTAAGCTAACAACAAGTAACAAAACTCAATAAGACAAGTCCAGGACCTGTGGGAATTGAACCTACAGTCCCACTCTATAATCAACAGTCCAGGAGCTACGGGAATTTAACCCGCAGTCCCAATAACGGTATCTCTGGGTCTCCGGGAATCGAACCCGCAACCCAATGTCTCAATACCTCAGGATGTATCTCAATGATCTCAGTACCTCAGGATGTGTCTCAATATCTCAGGATCTCCGGGAATCGAACCCGCAGTCCGTATCTCAATAATATATCAATAAACTCCGGGTCTCCGGGAATCGAACCCGCAGCCCTTGGATCTCCGGGAATTGAACCCGCAGTCCACAAACAATAGCAATCCGGGTCTATGGGAATCAAACCCACAGCCCTGGGATCTCCGGGAATTGAACCCACAGTCCACCAACACAACAAATAAAGAAAATGCACAAATAAAACATAATATGCTCAACTACAACTTCACCGAGGACTAGTGCCTACAATTATCGAGAAATTCAAGTAAGACAATTAGGCAATTAGACAGATAAATCCTATCTAATCATGCTTCCCTAACGAATACCAGGTAAATATCACAATTTAATAAACTAAGAACATGAATATCACGTATTGGACAATTCAAGTAAAGTGAGTTACAACAACCAGCGCATGTACACGCCCGTCACCTCTCGTACAAGGCATTTAAACTATCACATAATATCCTAGGGGTAAAGGTTCCCCCACACGAGGTTAGACAAGCCACTTACCTCGACTCCGGTACAAAATCGCTAAGACACAACTCCCTTGCCGTGAATGTCGGTCTCCATAGATGTAGTATCTGATAAAATCAATGGAATCACATCAAAATAGGCCAATTGGACATTACCCAACCAAAACAATTCAAAACAAACCAAAACCCACAAGTTGCCAAAACACGACTTTCGGTACGCCTCTCAAAAAATTACGAAAATTATATATTCGAGTTCCTTATCTCAACACGAGTCCGTGCATATAAAATTTATCGAAATCGGACTCCGTTTGCCCATTCAAATCAAAGATTTTCTAAAATTTAGGCCTAGGGCTCAAACCCACCTTTAATCTTTCATTTTCAGTGAAATAATCAAGGATTTCATGATAAACTAACGAATTAAGGTCAAGAGACTTACCCCCCATGATTTCCCGATGATATCCCAGCGTTTCCCCTTCAAACTTTTCTCTTGGAGCACAAAATGGCGTTTTAGTGAATGGGGGTCGCGGGTGGACTGTTCTGGTTTTAATATTTCTGACTAGGAAATTACCCTTCGTGTTCGCGTCCCCCATCTCGCGTTCGCGCCTTGCCAAACGAACCTTCGCAAACGCGACTACATTCACGCGTTCACGCTGAAGAAAAATCCCAGCCCTCCAAAATTGAACTACGCGAACGCGACCTGGCCATCGCGAACGCGATGCCTCTCAAAAATATACCTACACGAACGCGACCTGGCCATCACGAACGCGATGGTCTATCAACTGACCTTACGTGAACGTGGTTCAACCATCGCGACCGCGATGCCCCCAGCAGCTGACCCTTCGCGAACGCGTGCTCTGCAAAGCGAACGCGATTACCAAGGGTCTACTGCACTGCTGTTGCATTTTTCTGCAGTTTTCATGCTTCAAAATTGCTGGGATGGTGGTCCGGATTCATCCCGAGGCCCCCGGGACCCCAACGAAAACCACCAACATACTCCAAAATATGATACGAACTTGTTCCAATCATAAAAACACGTCTAACAACATCAAAACCCATAATTCACATCGAATTCAAGCCTAAATTTCTTAAAACTTCCGAAATCAACATTCGATCAAAAACCCGACTAAACGACGTCCAAATGACTTGAAAATTTGCGGACATATCCAAAATCACATAACGAAGCTACAGAAATTGTCGAAATTCCATTCCGACCCCCGGATCAAAATGTCACCTATCGTTCAGATTCGCCAAAATTTCCAACTTCGGCATTTCAAGCCTAATTGAGCTACGGACCTCCAAAATACATTCTGAACGTGCTCCCAACCCCGAAATCACCTAACGGAGCTAATGGAACCATCAAATTTCCGTTCTGAGGTCGTCTTAACATTGTTCCGGCTATGGACCATTTTCTAACTTTAAAGCTCTCATTTAGGGACTAAGTGTCCCAAGATGCTCCAAATTTCAGAACCGACTCTCCCGGCAAACCACAATAGCAGAAATGAACTTAGGGGAACAGTTAAATTGGGGATTGGGGCGTAATTTTCTAAAACGACCAGCCGGGTCGTTACATCTTCCCACACTTAAAAGATTCGTTCGTCCTCGAACGAGCATAGAAAACATACCTGGAGTAGTGAAAAGATGAGGGTACTGGCCGCGCATATCCTGCTCGGTCTCCCAAGTCGCCTCCTCGACCGGCTGGCCCCGCCACTGAACCTTTACCGAAGCGATGTTCTTTGACCTTAGCTTCCTGACCTGGCTGTCTAGAATGGCTACTGGCTCCTCAACATAAGACAGATCTTTGTCTAGCTGAACAGAAGTGAAATCCAACATATACGACGGGTCACCATGGTATCTCCGGAGCATAGAGACATGAAATACGGGGTGAACTCCGGCTAGACTAGGAGGTAAGGCTAACTCAAAGGCAACCTCCCCAACACGCCTCAAAATCTCAAAAGGGCCAATAAATCTAGGACTCAACTTCCCTTTCTTCCCAAACCTCATAACGCCCTTCATGGGCGAGACCCGAAGCAGAACCCGCTCACCAACCATAAAAGCCACATCGCGAACCTTCTTGTCCGCATAACTCTTCTGTCTAGACTGGGCTACACGAAGTTTGTCCTGTATCACCTTGACCTTGTCCATAGCATCCTGAACCATATCAGTACCTAGCAACCTGGCCTCGCCTAGCTCGAACCAACCCACGAGAGACCTGCACCTCCTACCATATATGGCCTCATACGGTGCCATCTGAATACTAGACTGGTAGCTGTTGTTATAAGCAAACTCCGCCAGCAGCAAGAAGTGATCCCATGAACCTCCAAACTCAATCACGCACGCACGGAGCATATCCTCCAAAATCTGAATAGTGCGCTCGGACTGCCCATCACTCTGGGGGTGAAATGCTATGCTCAGCTCCACCCTAGTACTTAACTCCTGTTGTACAGCTCTCCAGAATCGTGAAGTGAACTGAGTGCCTCTATCTGAAATGATGGAAACTGGAATACCATGCAGCCGAACTATCTCCCTGATATAGATCTCCGCCAGTCGCTCCGATGAATAAGTAGTGCTCACCGGTATGAAATGGGCGGACTTGGTCAGCCGATCCACAATAACCCAAATGGAATCAAACTTCCTAACAGTCCGTGGAAGTCCAGATACAAAGTCCATGGTAATGCGCTCCCATTTCCACTCGGAAATCTCAATCTGCTGCATCAATCCACCCGGACGCTGATGCTCATACTTCACCTGCTGGCAGTTGAGGCATCTAGAAACATAATCAACTATATCCCTCTTCATCCGCCTCCACCAGTAATGTTGTCTCAAGTCCTGATACATCTTCGCAGCACCCGGATGGATGGAATACCGCGAGCTATGGGCCTCTGCTAGAATCAGCTCTCGAAGATCATCTACATTGGGCACACAGATGCGCCCCTGTATCCTCATAACTCCATCATCCCCGATGGTAACATCTCGAGCATCACCATGCCGAACTCAATCCTGAAGGACAAGAAAATGAGGGTCGTCGAACTAACGCTCCCTGATGCGGTCAAATAGAGAAGACCGAGAAACCACACAAGCCAGAACCCGGCTGGGCTCCGAAAGATCCAGTCTAACAAACTGCCTGGCTAAAGCCTGAACATCCATCGCCATAGGCCTCTCCGAAGCTGGTAGATATGCTAAGCTCCCCAAACTCTCTGCCTGATGACTTAGGGCATCGGAAACCACATTAGCCTTGCCCGGATGATAAAAAATAGTAATATCATAGTCCTTCAGTAGCTCCAACCATCTCCTCTGACGCATATTCAGGTCCTTCTACTTAAGCAAGTGCTGCAAGCTCCGGTGATCAATGTAGATCTCACAAGGAACCCCATATAAGTAATGACGCCAAATCTTCAAGGCGTGAACAATGGCAGCTAGCTCCAAATCATGAACATGATAATTCTTCTCATGCACCTTCAGCTGTCTCGACGCGTAGGCAATCACCCTACCGTCCTGCATCAATACCGCACCGAATCCAACTCGTGAGGCATCACAATATACAGTATAGGACCCCGAACCTGTAGGCAACATCAATATAGGGGCCGAAGTCAAAGCTGTCTTGAGCTTCTAAAAGCTCGCCTCGCACTCATCTGTCCACTGAAAAGGTGCACCCTTTTGGGTCAATCTGGTCATTGGTGTTGCAATCGAAGAGAATACCTCTACGAAACAACGGCAATAGCCCGCCAAGCCAAGGAAGCTGCGAATCTCAGTGGCGGAGGAGGGTCTGGGCCAACTCTGCACGACCTCTACCTTCCTCGGATCTACTCGAATACCATCACTCGACACCACGTGGCCCAAAAATGCCACTGAACTCAACCATAATTCACATTTAGAGAACTTGACATATAGCTGCTTCTCCCTCAGAATCTGAAGCACTATCCTCAAATGTTGCTCGTGCTCTTCCCGACTCCGGGAATATACTAGAATATCATCAATAAAAATAATCACGAACGAGTCCAGATAAGGCCTGAACACACTGTGCATCAAATGTATAAAGGCTACTGGAGCATTAGTCAGCCCAAAATACATCACGAGGAACTCATAGTGACCATACCGAGTCCTAAAGGCAGTCTTCGGGATATCTGGCTCCCGAATCTTCAGCTGATGATACCTAGAGCGCAAATCAATCTTAGAAAACATCTGGGCGCCCTGTAGCTGGTCAAATAAATCATCAATGCGAGGCAAAGGATACCGGTTCTTCACTATAACCTTGTTCAGCTGACGATAGTCAATACACATATGCATAGAACCGTCATTTTTCTTCACAAACAACACAGGAGCACCCCAAGGCGAAACACCGGGTCGAATGAAACCCTTACCCAATAACTCCTGTAACTGATCCTTCAACTCCTTTAACTCCGGAGGAGCCATACGGTACAGTGGAATAGAAATGGGCTGAGTACCCGGCAACAAATCAATAGCAAAATCAATATCTCTGTCGGGCGGCATGCCCGGGAGATCAGCTGGAAACACATCAGCAAAGTCACGTACCACAGGAACGGAATCAATAGAGGGAGTGTCAATACTGACGTCCCGTACATAAGCTAAATAAGCAACACACCCTTTCCCAACTATACGCTGAGCTCTGAGAAAAGAAATAACACGGCTGGGGGTGTGATCTAGAGTACCACTCCACTCAATGCGTGGAATGCCTAGCATAGCCAGCGTCACGGTCTTGGCGTGACAACCAAGAATAGCATAATGGGGCGACAACCATTCCATGCCCAGAATAATATCAAAATCGACCATCCCGAGCAATAATAGATCCGCTCCGGTCTCAAAACCACAGATAGTAACCAAGCACGACCGATACACACGGTCCACAGCCAAAGAATCTCCCACCGGAGTGAAAACATAAATGGGGGCACTCAAAGAATCCCGAGGCACACCCATATGAGAAGCAAAATAAGAGGACACATAAAAAAGTGGAACCAGGGTCGAATAGAACCGATGCCTCCCCGTGGCTAACCAGAATAATATCTGTGATAACAGAATCAGATGAAACAGCTGCGGTGCGATAAGGAATAGCATAAAATCTGGCATGTCCCCTCTCTCGAGGGCGGCCTCTAGTACCTTGATCCCCGCCCCTGGCTGGCTGGGCAAGTGGAGTGGCAGCTGGAGCTGGGACGATGGCCTGCTGGCCCTGAGAACCACGCTGATGCTGCGAAGATTGAGGAGGTGCTCCTCTCCTACGCCTAGGGCACTCCCTAACGAGATGGCGAGTATCCCCGCACCCAATACAAGCTCTGGGTGGATGCGGTGGTTGTGACTGACCGGCCTCACCCCCACTAGTCTGACCCCTGTAGGTACCCCGCGCAGGAGGTGCACTGGAAACTGGGGGAGCATAATAAGGCTCCCGAGGTGCTGGAAGAGCTAGAGTACTACCGGCTGCTGGCAATGCTGAATGAACTGGACGACCGGAATAACCCCTGTCAAAATGACCGGCTGCTGAAGTGCGGGCACCAGAGAAATGGCCCGACTCACGAGACCTCTTGGCCTCCCTCTCTCCCCGCTCTCTAGGGAGCATACTCTCGATCCTCCTGGCGATACTCACTGCCTGTTGATAAGGTATATCCGTCTCCAACTCTCTAGCCATGCTGGACCGGATCTGCGGAATAAGGCCCTCAATAAATCTCCGCACTCTCTCCCGAACCGTGGCTACCAAACCCGATGCATGCCTGGCAAGACGGGTGAAACTGATAGCATACTCGGATACTGACATGGAGCCCTGTCGCAACTGCTCAAACTCCGAGCGCCAAGAATCCCTAAGGCTCTGTGGAACAAACTCCCTCAAAAATAGATCTGAAAACTGCGTCCAGGTCAATGAAGCAGAATCCTTTGGACTATCCAACTCGTACGTGCGCCACCAATCATAAGCGGCTCCATGAAGCTGAAAAGCAGTGAAGGAAACCCCGCCGGTCTCCACTATCCCCATGGTATGAAGAATACGGTGACACCCCTCCAGAAAACCCAATGCATCATCTGTACCCAAACCGCTGAACACTGGAGGGTCATATTTCTTGAACCTCTCCAATCTACGCTGCTCATCCTCAGAGGCAGCTGGCCCTCCTCCGAGTTCTGCTGGGGCAACAGGAGGCATAACCAAAATCTCTGGAACCTGTCCCACTGGCACTTGTTGCTCAAGTGTAGCGGCTGCGGGAGTCAGGGTCCCTCCCCCGGCCTGTGATGTGGTTGCAGTGAGAGGAAGTACCCCTGCTTGAGCTAAAGTGGTGTACATACTCATGAACTGGGCCAGGGTCTCCTGTAGTGCTGGAGCGGTAGCAGCTGTAGTCGGTGTACCAGGTGTCTGCACTCCAACCTGATCCACCTGTGGCACCTCAACTGCAGCACGCGCAGGTGATGTGGCCGCACCTCAGGCGCGTCCTCGTCCTCTACCTCGGCCCCGGCCTCTAACGGCGGCAACAGGGGGCGCAGGTACCTGATCGTCGCCAGTAGCACGTGTCCTCACCATCTGTGAGAGAATAGAAAGCAATAGTTTAGATTTGGTGCCGAAAATGTCGCACGACAAGGAATCCAAAAGAAATGAAGAGTTTCCTAAACGGTTACATATCCCCTCGTAGATAAATACAGACGTCTCTGTATCGATTAGCGAGACTCTAAGTAACCGGTCTGTGTCCCGAGACTCCTATGAACCTAGAGCTATGATACTTACTTGTCACGACCCTAGTTCACCAATCGTGAACATGTCGTGATGGCACCCAGTCCCCACGACTAGGTAAGCCTAACCCGTTGTGGAATATACAAGTTATGAACAATAAAGATAAGATAACAGCGCAATAATATAAATGAGATGTAATCCGTGCTGCTTGGCACATACACCCGTCAAGAACACACTGTATATAACACCATCAAGACCCGAAATCCCACGGGCAACACAAACTAAAAGAGAATATACAATTGTGGCTCTATGTGTAAAGAGTATCTAACAATGAAACAAGGAAAATGTCTACTATCACTATCAGAATAGAAGGAAAGCCTCCGGATCCGCGGACGTAGCAGATCATACCTCGAGGTCTCCCGAAGAGCTGCTGAATCACCTGGTATGAGCCTGATCTGATATACCTGGATCTGCACAACAAAAGTGTGCAGAAAAGTAGCATGAGTACACCACAGCGGTACTTAGTAACTGCCAAGCCTAACCTCGATGGAGTAGTGACGAGGAAGGTTAGGGCCCTACCGAGAAAACAATAACATAATGATCAAAACAGTAATAAGTAGGTTTAAATGATAATAGTTCCGAAATAGCAACAATAAAATGATTACTGCAACCGTCTACAATTAAGCTAACAACAAGTAACAAAACTCAATAAGACAAGTCCAGGACCTGTGGGAATTGAACCTACAGTCCCACTCTATAATCAACAGTCCAGGAGCTACCGAAATTTAACCCGCAGTCCCAATAACGGTATCTCTGGGTTTCCGGGAATCGAACCCGCAACCCAAGCCTCAATACCTCAGGATGTGTTTCAATGATCTCAGGATCTCCGGGAATCGAACCCGCAGTCCATATCTCAATAATATATCAATAAATTTCGGGTCTCCGGGAATCGAACCCGCAGCCCTTGGATCTCCGGGAATCGAACTCGCAGTCCACAAACAATAGCAATCCGGGTCTCTGGGAATCGAACCCACATCCCTGGGATCTCTGGGAATTGAACCCGCAGTCCACCAAAACAACAAATAAAGAAAATGCTCAAAGAAAACATAATATGCTCAACTACAACTTCACCGAGGACTAGTGCCAAAAATTATCGAGAAATTCAAGTAAGACAATTAGGCAATTAGATAGATAAATCCTATCTAATCATGCTTCCCTAACGAATACCAGGTAAATATCACAATTAATAAACTAAGAACAGGAATATCACGAATTGAAAAATTCAAGTAAAGTGAGTTACAACAACCAGAGCATGTACACGCCCGCCACCTCGCATACAAGGCATTTAAACTATCACATAATATCCTAGGGGTAAAGGTTCCCCCACACGAGGTTAGACAAGCCACTTACCTCGACTCCGGTACAAAACCGCTAAGAGACAACTCTCTTGCCTCGAATGTCGGTCTCCACAGGTGTAGTATCTGATAAAATCAGTGGAATCACATCAAAATAGGTCAATTGGATATTACCCAACCAAAATAATTCAAAACACATCAAAACCCACAAGTTGCCAAAACCCGACTTTCGGTACGCCTCTCAAAAAATTACAAAAATTATATATTCGGGTTCCTTATATCAACACGAGTCCGTGCATATAAAATTTATCGAAATCGGACTCCGTTTGCCGATTCAAATCAAAGATTTTCTAATATTTAGGCCTAGGGCTCAAACCCACCTTTAATCTTCCATTTTCAGTGAAATAATCAAGGATTTCATGATAAACTAACGAATAAAGGTCAAGAGACTTACCCCCGATGATTTTCCGATAATATCCCAGCGTTTCCCCTTCAAAATCCTCTCTTGGAGCTTAAAAATGGCGTTTTTGTGAGTGAGGGTCGCGGGTGGACTGTTCTGGTTTTAATATTTCTGACTGGGAAATTACCCTTCGCGTTCGCGTCCCCCATCTCGCGTTCGCGATGCCTTGCCAAACGAACCTTCGCGAATGCGACTATATTCACGCGTTCGCGCTGAAGAAAAATCCCAGCCCTCCAAAATTGAACTACACGAACGCGACCTGGCCATCGCGAACGCGATGCCTCTCGAATATATACCTACGCGAACGCGACCTGGCCATCGCGAACGCGATGGTCTATCAACTGACCTTACGCGAACGCGGCTCAACCATCGAGACCGCGATGCCCCCAGCAGCTGACCCTTCGCGAACGCGTGCCCTGCCACGCAAACGCGATGACCAAGGGTCTACTACACTGCTGCTGCATTTTTCTGCAGTTTTCATGCTTTAAAATTGTCTGGATGGTGGTCCGGATTCATCCCGAGGCCCCCGGGACCCCAACGAAAACCACCAACATACTCCAAAACACGATACGAACTTGTTCCAATCATAAAAACACGTGTAACAACATCAAAACCCATAATTCATATCGAATTCAAGCATAAATTTCTTAAAACTTCCGAAATCTACATTCGATCAAAAACCCGACCAAACGACGTCCAAATGACTTGAAAATTTGCGAACATATCCAAAATTACATAACGAAGCTACAGAAATTGTCAGAATTCCATTCCGACCCCTGGATCAAAATCTCACCTATCGTTCGGATTCGCCAAAATTTTCAACTTCGGCATTTCAAGCCTAATTGAGCTACGGACCTCCAAAATACATTCTGAACGTGCTCCCAATCCCGAAATTACCTAACGGAGCTAATGGAACCATCGGATTTCCGTTACGATGTCGTCTTAACATTGTTCCGACTACGGACCATTTTCTAACTTTAAAGCTCCCATTTAGGGACTAAGTGTCCCAAGATGCTCCAAATTTCAGAACCGGCTCTCCCGGCAAACCACAATAGCAGAAATGTACTTAGGGGAACAGTTAAATTGGGGATTGGGGCGTAATTTTCTAAAACCGGCCGGGTCGTTATAACAATTGTAATGAGTCCACTGAAATTTCTAATTGAAATGAAAGATATTGTCATTAATAAACTTCTATTAACTATTCAATTGTAAATATGAATGAGCATTTGAGTAATAATGAGATTTTATGATAATAAGGAATGTCGTAGGGAGTTTAGCCTTTGAACGGAATAGGTCCGTATGTATCTAATCACATGATCACATATAATATATATATAGTATTATATATATATATATTACTATTAATATGACGTATTAATAGTAATTGTGAACAGCCACGTAATTTAAATATACAAATAATTATATAGGCAAGTAGCCATTACATAATCAATGGGTGTATTACGTTCACATAATTCCAAATAAATTATTATATTGTAATATTATCTTAATTTACAAATGTATAGGATAATTTGCTTTATTATTGGATATACGATGTTATATAATACACTCCCAATCCATACGTGTAACTACCTTATTTATAACCGCATATTTGCAATCCTATGCATTGTCCTATCACATACTTTACTACATTTACTAATGGATATACTTTAATATAGTAATTATATCCAACTAAATGGTAAATATTAACCTTATTTATATCCAATCAAATGTCAGTCAAAATACGTCGTATTAGCTACAATCGTCCATTTGACTACAATCACAACGATAACTAATACGATTGTAGTCATAGGACATATCATTACCTAGTTACTAAATATATAAGTCCATCAGCTTGAATGTGCCACTAATATAATCTTGTTAAAGCCCGCGAACTGTGGGCCTCCGCTAAGATCAAATAAACGGTCGCACAACCTCGTAACAAATTTGTGGTTGTCATAGGCCGATGCGTTAATTTCAATAAATTAAGCCGTCTGTTACCATATGAATACGGAACTTTGCCATAGGACATCCTTATATGTAGTCCAGGCTATGTCACAAAATGTCGTAGGAATTTAACCTTATTCCTAAATTTATTTAGATATAGGAATAAGGTTAAATACAAACCTTATTTAACATTGTGTTTAATATATTGCCCATATGTGATCCATTTGACCTAAGTATTAGGCCTAATGTAATGCAGAATTATCACGTATCTTAGATTTAGTCAAAACGTTTTTACCATGTGTAATATCTACTGTAATGGTACAGTAGATATTTTATGTATACTTCTTTAACATCTCTGGATGTGTAATCGAGATATTGACTAATTATTGACTAATAACAGTATGTATGGGTCTAATACTAGTGTGAGCACGTGATTTTTGCCCTATAAGAGAATCACTCCCAAAAAGTCAAAATAAAATAGTTTTGGGTTGTGTATGATTTTTGTGGATTTTGTGTTATTTTTATTTTATTGTTTGTATTTATCTGTGCGTATTTATTTGTTTAAAATTAATGAAAAAATAAAATAAAATGCAAAAATATGTCACATTTGGCATTTAGGATTTAATTCTACAACTAGGAGTAATCAAGTTTGTTTTACAAAAATGAAAATTACTAAAATAGGTATCTTTCGGATTTTTTTAGCATTTAATGTTAAAATTGTGCAATTTTATTTTAATTGGTGTTTATTGTGTATAATAATTATTGTTAGGAGTTTAATTAGTATTTTCGAGATAACTTAGTTTATAACTTAATTTAGAATTTTAGTTTTATTAATTAAAAGAAAAGAGAAAAAAATAAGAAGAACAAACTCGGATTGGGCCAATTTTCGGAATTAAAATTAGGCCCAAAAACTAACCCTACCCAACCCAAATATCCCAAACCCTACCCTTAATTTTAGCAGCCTCCCTTTTAATTTTGTCACATTCCCTCTCCCATTTAGAAGACTAAGTCTTCTTCTTCTCCAAACAAGAAACACATCAGCAAATCCTAGCAAAACCCTAGCCGCAAACCACCCTTCACCGCCGCGAATCACCTCGCAAACCATGGCTGCCCGCCAGCCGCGACAACCAAGCAGCCTTCCTCACGCCACCAGCCCACCGTCGAACCACCCTAGCCCCACCACGTCGTCCCCCAGTCCTCCCACGCCATGAACGACCACCAAGCAGCAGTGCCGGAGCTAGACCCCTCATTTTCTTTTTCTTTGTTTCGATTTTCTTTATCTTTATATATATATATATATATATATATATATATATATATTGAAGCTGGTCTCATAATTATATATGCATAAATACATATATATACATATATACACGAGTATATATGTATCTTAGGTTTATATGTATATATGTATATATTAGGTATATCTTATGTA